>JAOVYX010003548.1:0-10919 GCA_035668315.1 Drosera spatulata
ATTTAACTCCATATTTATAGAGTGAAGTGGGTGCTCTTAAATATAAATTTGACGTGCTTACGACGGCACGCATCACTGACATGGCATCCATCCGACTAGGCATACGTGATGCATTAGCATCACTGGACGAAGTTCATTGCTTAGCACTTCCCACACGACCATTACAGAGAGAGGAGGTCCAACCTCCTCCACATGGTGGTCATGCACGTCGCAGTGGTCGACGTCATGCTCGGAAGGATTGTGATGGAAATGGTATGTCTGAAGCAGAATGTGGTCTCAATATTAGAGAGCAGCCAGAGGCTCGGGCTGCCAGCAAACCTCGGACTTCTTACCAGTCTCAGCCCTCCTTATGAGACACAACCTCCTTATCAGCCTCAGTCTCCTTGTGACACTCTGTCTTCCCACAGTACTTAGCCTTCGGATCACTCTCAGACTTCGGGGCACCCTATGGCTCCCTTCCCCATAGTCTTCATACCACCCTAAGTGGCTTTTGTAGGCCACTTACCATTCAACGGCCCCTTACCATCCTCGGGTTACATCCTCTCAATTATTGAATAATTCATTGGATTATAACCCTAACTTTGCGACTCCAACCATCCAGCCGATGCGATCGATAGATCCTACACCTTATTCGTCATCATATAACCCCTTTCTCTTGCAAAATCCAACATCACATACATTCTCTTATGAAGGTTCTGTTCTACCTTTCTCTCTTGGATCTCACATAAAGTCAACCATGGGAGAGGAGAGGAGAACATCGATTGGGTTAGATTGTTAGCCTCAGGATCATCCTCTGGGTCCGTCTCTTCCATGAGAACGGACGCAACGCAACCAACTTGTGGAACGGGTGGTCATAAATTGGTAAGCGATCAATAATCTTATCGCTTTTGAATATGGGTCATATTCTGAATATGGGTCATAAATAGATTAGTAACTTATATTCAAGGCTCTACTTTGATTTCAAGGACAAATATGAACTGGAGTTGAACTTTTAGAGGAGTTTGGAAGAGTTATGCTCATCTAGTTAGGAGAAGGTATGCATCTTTGTCATCCGTGTCCTTGCTTACTTTGTACATGTTTGTATAACAATTTATGCCATGTATTTATTTTGATTTTATTCTTTCGATCGCAAAAATTTAAAGTCATTTTGTTATTAGGTTTTTAGATGTTATACTTGTTTATATCGATTCTGAGCTTGTGTGATGTGATGATAGGCTCCTTGTCGTCTGCATTGTGAGTGTTCATGAGTTTCCTCCAGAAATTGTTAGGGCTTAGTGCTGAGAGTGTTCACAGAAAACACGTTGTGTTCATCTGTTATAATTGCTTGGAGGAAGGGGACTTTGAGGTTGTATGTATTCCGTAACTGTAGTTCGGGTTCTCGAATCGTTGGTTTTAGGGAGCAGTAGGGTTGAATTTAGGTCGCTTCGTGTTTGAGGGAATGAAAATGGAAATATATGGACCTGTTCTCCTTAGTTATTGTCTACTATTTGGTTTGCTTTCGAGGTTCTTATTTGCTCTAGATTGAGAACTAGGGTTGTTCTAGATTGAGAACAATGTGAAGTTAGTGACGGGCAATTTGTTCCTGGTATTATAGTTATCGCATTATTTTATGGCTTTTCCCTTCTTTTTTAGCAGGTAGGCTATTTTGACCATTGTGGAGGTAAACAAAAACATTTTCTAATAAGAGTTATGATGTAGTGTGTCGATGCTAAAGCTAAAGATTATACCACCTGATGTTTTATCTACTGAATTCAATTTCAATGGTATCATGCCATCTGGTTGTGAACTTTTTATCTTTGTTAGCTTGGTTGTGATGTGAAGCTTGATGCTCTTACTTGGAAGTGATATCATGTCTTTTAAATGAACTTGTGTTTGTGCAGGTTGAGCAATCCGGTCTCCTCAATGTAGGGGTCGCGATACCAAACACAAGCTCCTCAATTGGCATCAGTTATGGTATAAACTGGTTTTGCAGCAGCCTTGGGTATCGTGTTGTTGTTGTCACTTGATGTTTCAAAGCATCAAACAATACTGTTTGTATGAAATTTTATGTAATGTACCTGTTTTAGTAGGAGCTGCTAGTACCTGGTTTGCACTTGGCTTGTACCTGTTTGTAAGATGGGAGTACCTGTTCTATGTCATGTACTTGTTTTAGTAGGAGCTGCTTGTCACGGACAAGTTAAGTGGAGAGGTTGGTCTTGAAGAATTCTCTAAAATTCTCCACAAATTTCATGACTTCTCCATACCTTTCTAGAGTTCTCTAGGGTTCTCCGGAATTCTCTAGAATTGCCTAGAGTTAGGAAGAGTTCTCTAGAGGATTCCATGTAAATATCTTGGGAGGAAGAGTCTAGATGCCAAGTCTAGAACTCTCCATAGACTTGTATATATAGGGGTGAGGCCTTTTGGCCAAACCATCTAATCTCATCTCATTCTTGCAAACACAAAGCATACATTGTAAGCTTTCAAGTGTTTTTAATACAAAGCTTGTTTGAAAGTCCAAAACTCTCTTGCGTTCTCAAGAATCACCTTTGAATGACGAGTTAGGTTGAACTCGAGTGAAAAAGTGAGTAACTTGAGTGTCGCACGGGTAGTGAAATTCTAACCCCGTGACATGCTAGTACCTGGTTTGCACTTGGCTTATACCTGTTTGTAAGATGGGAGTACCTGTTCTATGTCATGTACCTGATTTGCACTTGGCTTCGGCCTGAAACAACTGTTGTTTTAGTAGGAGTTGCTAGTTGTGCCATGAACTGTTTTTATATCATGAAAGTTTAAGTCGTGTACATGTTTTGATGATTAGTCGTTATTGTAATTTTGTTGTTGCTACGTGTTTACTTAGGGGTTTTTATGCTTTGGTTATAGTCCACTTGGTGTTTTCCAGTTTGTTAGTATGATTTGGTAACTTGTTTCCAGTGCTGTAAGCTTGACATTTGAAAGGATATATTCCAGTGATGTAATGTTTTCCAGTTTGTTTATTATGATTTAGCAGCTTGTTTCTAGTGCTGGAAACTTGAGATCTCAGAGGATGTATTGTAGTGCTGTAATGTTTTCCTGTTTGTTTTTATTCGTTGGTTCTATTCCACACTTTTCCAATTTGTTTTTATGATTTTCCTACTTGTTTCTAGTGCTGCAAATTTGAGATCTGAGAATATATATTCCAGTGCTGCAATGTTTTTCGGTTTGCTTGTATGCTTTGGTTCTATTCCACTCCTTATTGTTACTAGTTTTCCAGTTAGTCTTGGATCTGTGATGCAAGAGAATGGAGATATCGATGAAGATATTACTCGTCGTATGAGAGTGAGTTGGCAAAAATGGAGAGACGTCTCAGAAATATTGTGCGATAAAAGGATTTCTTTGAGACTTACAGACAAGTACTATCGCACGGTTTAGGCCAGCTATATCATATGGGGTAGAGTGTTGCCTTGTAACAAAAACCCATGTGAATGCAATGCATGTGATAAAAATGAGAATGTTACATGAATGTGTGGGGTTTCCTTAACAGATGCAGCTACCAATGGAAGGACACGCTAGCGTCTATGAGTTTCAGCCATTAACATTAAGATGCGGGAGACGAGATTAAGATGGTTCGGTCATGTGATGCGCAGAGACCCAAGCTTTCCGATAAGGCGATATGAATCCTTTGAAATGATGCAGAGTAGACGAGATAGAGGAAGACCAAAGAACTATTGGGGTGAGATTATTAGACAATACTTGCTTGGACTAACAAAGGACATCCTTAATAGGTCTATATGATGCAATGGTAGAATGATTATAAGGTAACTTAGGCGGGAGCGGTCAGATTATGTTTAGGTCTATTTGTATATTTATCTATCCCGTGCTTATCTATAGTTATTCATTAACTAATCCTTTTTTCTTGTTATTAATTCTTACTTTTGATTTATTATGTTCCTGTTTTATTATTCTCCTTTTGTTACTTGATTAGTTCTAATATTTCTTTGTTGTTTACTTTTTGGGGTTTTGAAAACAGTCTCTCTATTATATAGTAGCAGTTATCCAACAGAGGTTAATCCTGCGTATAGTTTCATCCTCCTCGGATCCTTTCTATTGACAGGATTAAGTGGGTAGTTATTGTTGTTATGGTATGGATAAAATTTATTTGACATATATACCCTCTATGTTATTCAGATACATGGACTAGCCAGCGGATAGATGAAGCTGTTCCTTTTGTCCAACTAGTTATCGACTAGGGAAAACCCGTGTGCAGCACAAACATTAAACCACATATTATTGTAAAACATATCATTGTTTTCGTGACATTTTTCGTAACAATTTGACCCTATTCATATGTCGACGTAAAATTTGCAGCATGACATGGTATGATGAATCATCATTTTTATAAAAAAAAAACCATGCAATATAAAACTAAGTGGAAAAAGGATATTTAGTCAACCACATATAAGGTTATGTGAGGTTAGATCAATAGAATTAAAAATTATTAATTGAGATTAAAGTTAATTTCTTTCTCTTTATTCAAAGCGAAATGATTTTTTATTCTAAACAATTAATTTTTAAATATTATAGTTATAAATTCATCAAACGCCAATATGAAAAGAATAATTATGATTCCAAAACTTATATGAAAATTATAGTTTCGATTTGTTAATGAAAGCAATACATGATATATAACTTAACGCCCACAATAAGTGTTTGCAACAATTTGGTTATTTTTCAAAATTTTTACCAAATGTTAGCAATAATTATTACAATCGAAAGAAATGTATAAATAATATAACCTCTGTTTTATAATTCTCGTAGCATTGTAAAAAAATATCATATTATTCAACACGTATTTTGATAAGATTTGTTTCTATATGAAGAATATTTGATCATCTCACTCCCTCGTACTAATATTGTAAGATAAATTTGCTCAAAATAATATTTGATCTTCTCATTATTCCGATCAATGTTTATCTTGACAAACCCTCACTTACTCTCTAATTGAACATCGCAAGAATTGTGAGAAGGATGAGTATAGCTTTTTAATTCAGATAGACCAAATAAAATTAATAATAAACGAAGAACTACGAGTTCTAAATATTTATTAAAAGATTTTTTTTGGATAAATTATACGTCAGTTAAGTAAGGATCATATTATTTGATACCCATGGCCATGATAACGTAAGGTAATGAGTAAAAGAATTTTGACATAATCAATCGTAATCAAAATTTGACATAATTATAAGAATTTTTGTTGCGAGATGCTATGAATCACAGTGTATGATACATATACCTTGAATTACGTGGGATACAGGATGCAATATACGGCATGTATGAAATACAGTGCACAGAATATAGGAAATAATGTATGAGACTTAAAGTTTATACTTTATAAACCTTCAATACACAATGTTGATTCAACAATATACATAAGAGAGGAAGACAGTTCACAAACCTTATGATACAGTGCATATATTCACGAAGTTTAAGATACAACGGTATTCTTTATAGTTTATATTGCTTTTTCATGCAATTTAAATTTGTTTGTACCACGGTTCATATTGGTTATCGTTGCAGTTCATAGTGTTTTCTTTCTAGGTTAACACGAGACAAGTGACATGTAATAATTGCAAGAGAATTGGACACAATAGACAAATGTGTCAAAAATCAAGCGGAGGAGAGCAATTTGTAAGAGTTTATTGTTTGTAAGACTATTAAAAGTTTGTGAGACTATCCTTTGTTTGTATAAAACTATGGTTTATAAGACTATTTGTGGTCTATAAGAGTATGATTTGTAAAACTATTTATGATATTTTTTCAGTCCATGTTGGTCTTTAATGAAATTCATATTAGTTATCTTGTAGTTCATAGAGCTTTCATATGCAGTTTATGATAATGTTACGTACAGTTCATATGTATACATTCGCAATGCATATGATATTCGTATTTCATATTAGCTATTTTTGTATTTCAAATAAGTTCATATTGTATTACACTATAATTCATGATAACGATAACTGCAATTCATATTTTATTTTTCACAGTGCATATGGCGGTCCATATTGCAAAACTTGTATTTCACAATATTTCATATTGTAATACACTGTAATTCATGATAATGGTAGCTGCAGTTTATATTATATGTTTCTCAGTGCATATGCAGTTGATATTGCTAAACTTAAGTAATTCACAACAGTTCATATTGCATTACACTGCAATTCATTATAAGGATAATTGCAATTCACGTTACATGTTTCTTAGTTCATATTTCAGTTTGCACTATAAGCATGTATAATTATCATATTGCCTGATGTACATGTATAAATACATCCAAACTAACATAATTGTGATCCTTGTAATATTTTCTATCGCTGTAAATCATCATCTGATTCCCACTTTTAAACTTGGATGTAGTTCATATTGCTAATTTTTTTGTTCATCACCTTAAATATGTTGTGCATGATAAACTATTCGAACAATTCATATTTCCTATTATGTTGTACAAACCAAACAGTTTAAATGATAGGGGTTAAATGATATGTTGTTGCGATAATTTCAACAATTATTGTATGAATGAGTGTAAATCAACCCTATTTGTTGGTTTATGTTTGATCATAATCGATAAAACTTGTTAACATGCACTTTCAAACTAATCATATGTAAGCTTCAGAGGTTGGATGAACTATGAGCTTTCTTCAATACATACTACTACACTTTCAACATTTTACATACCATTTTACATACAAAATTGAAGCAAATCCTAACAATTTACCAATGGTTAGAAAGACTAGACCAACACTTACAATATACGAATACCAAAAAATTTATTTAAAACTTACACTAGTTTATAATGTACAATACGAACAGTTCATATTGTGAAATTTCACAGTTAACAGTGGATAATACGACCAGTTCACATTGCAAAATATACAGAGGATATTGCAATTAGTTCACATTGCAAAATATCAGAGTTTACAATGCAAAATACTAATAGTTCACTTTGAAAAATATCACATTTTACAATTCAAAATGCTATAGTTCATAATACTAGAATACTACAGTTCATGAAGGCAAGCCAAAAGTTTATAATGGACAATACAACCAATAGTTTACAATGACAACAATTTCAGTTCATAGTAAACGTTTTTTAGTGCACAGAGGGTTCATTGTAGTATTTCAAATAAACAGAATACTTGTGGCGGAGAATGGGCTGCTCGAAAGCTTGACGAACAAGCCACTGACGCGGCCCTATATTATGACTAGTAAGAAGAAAGCTAGAGCGCTATTCGATGAATAAAACATACTTTAGGAAAGTGGTTCAGGTAGCTCAGCTGGTTAGAGAAAAGGACTGAAAATCCTTGTGTCAGTGGTTCGAATCCACTTCTAAGCGGGCGAAGGGTCCAAACCGTAGCCGGGAGGGAGCCGTATTTTTTAATTGAATTAAAGCAAGGCAAAGAGGAAGCCAAAAAATGTGAGCGCTTCTGCACTATATGGCTTCTTGGCGTCGTCCTATCTTGCTGGAGGCAGATTTTTCTAAAAGAAGCGATTCAACGCCTTTTAAGCTCTCTTTAAGTACATGTCCACTGTAGCAAAGGACAAATCCACATTCTCTTAAATAAGGCACTCCGCCTACAGGCAAACAAACACTCTACATGAGAACCCACCATCTTGCTTTCGAACATTTTCTTTTTTCAAGTATTCGATTCATTCGATTTCATGCACATTGTTGTCCTCCTTGTCATGAGTTTGCTGCGCCTCCGTCTTCTCATCATCATTGTCATTCTCCTCTGGTTCATCCTCTTTCTTCTTTGGTTGATCATCTTTCTTCTCTTCTCCCTCCCCCTCCTCTGACTCATCATCATTCCTTTCTTCATCCTCCTCCTCCTTTGAAAGTGCTACAACGATTACAACAATATAGCCTAGAGGGGCGGCGGACAGGGGGGTGAATAGTCTTATATGATCAATTTTCGATTCTTATTCGACATCTTGAACCAAACGCAACGGATTAATAAAGTTATAGTTCTACTGACAATTCTTGATTTGATTGTTGGTTGTCTGATGAACACAAAAACTCAATCATCAGGAAATGTAAAATGGAAACCAGATATAATGTGGGAAACCTTAGTTCAGGGAGAAAAACCCACGAGACATCACAGCAAATCCACTATCACAAAACAGATTACAAAAGGTTTGCAGGTTCACCCTTTAACCTCTGAGTTTTCTTGGATCACTCAGCAAACCTTGTTACCACACAAAATCAAGATCATAACTGATCTACAAAAGGTTTTCAGGTTCATCTCTCAACCTCTGAGTCTTCTGGATCATTCAACGAACCGTATCATGAAAGAATGAAAGTATCTGTAAACTCACAAAATTATGGAGAATATAAAAATCTCCAATGATGAAATCCAATCAATCGAGGATGATGATGGATTTCAGAAAATCCCCAATTGTAGAAGTCATTTCGACGTAGGGAGAATCGAAAGTGGATGGTTCTTGAATCTTCAAGCTTGCAGTTGAGATGAATTCGCAAAGAGAGTATGTGCATAAATGAATTAATGAAAAATTATTCTTCTCAACTGAATCCTCCATCCCCCTTTTATAGATCCTGGATGGCTTGAAAAAATGAAACAAGTTGTATGGACATTTAGATCTTTAGTTTCTCATTTGTCTTCTCATCAGACCTTAATGAAGTCTGTTGAATTCATCCATGGTAAAATCGCAGTCTGATGTAGTGCCGAAGTCTGTTAGCCTTTGGTTGTTTCAATTACACAAGTCTGTTTGAACTCCTTTGGTCCAACACTACAGTCTATTAAATGTCTTCAACCCAGAAGTCTGTTATCACAAGTCATAGTCTTTTGATCTCTTCAGAACTTTGCTAAGAATATATCATAGAACTCTGAAACACCGTAATCAGAATAGTCTTCCCAGAATACAGACATATGGTAAACTTCCCAATCTTAATCTGAACTCTGTTCCCTGAGCAATGAAACTCTGATACCCTGAAGTCTTCTCAGTGAGTCTGATTTATTCGGTACTTCCAATAAAGTACTTTCTCCTTTAGAACCCTAACTCTCTCAAGCACTTCCTAGGACTATCGAATGTCTACTACTAGAGATATAGAGTCTAATAACAGATAATATGCATAGAACATAAACAAATATTTTGACACAACAAATCATAAATAGTGAATGACAAAATAATCAAACCATAAAGTCTGATTCACCTCTTCATCCTTTGATTCATCGACTTTCTTCTCTTAATCATCCTTCTCTTCATCCTCCTCCGCCGATTCATCGTCCTTCCTATCTTCGTTATTTCTCTCTTCATCATCCTCTTACTCTGATTCCTCGTCTTCTGATTCACTTCTTTGCTTTTTCTAATTATTGGAGTTGAAGCCTACCAAAAAAATAAAAATAAAAGATGAAAGAATGAAATTGCGGGTAGTAGTTCTTATGATTAAAATTTCAGTGCATAACATACAAATACCACAGCTCATATGTAGAAATAGATAGTTCATAGAAGAAAAGGTTGCAGTTCATATATACATCTATTATAGTTCATAGAGGACAATGATGCAGTTCATATATCTTGTAACACAATTCACAAAGGGAAACAAATATACAGTTCATTTATGCAAATAATCAATTCAGAAAGAGAGTAAGGGACAACTCAAATGCTATTTAGTTTACCTGTTGTGATAGAGGTTTTTTGCTCAACAATTGTTCCCTCTCATCGCTGCTCGGATATACTTGAACGATTTCATGTGCCTTGACTTGAGAAAATAACTCCATCATGGCCTCAAGCGAAGACGAAGCATTCTTGACATGCCAACGGAACATCTTCGGAATGTCCACATGATTCGTCGGGTTCAATATAACACCCTCGAGATGCTCGTACACCTATATAGACGTTTTATAAGTAAATGGTTAAAACAAAGGTAAATTAATCATTAGTCGTTATTTATAACACTCTAAGTGAAAAAGTAATAGTGACATACCGAACTTCGAATCTGGATAAAGTACGAGAATGGAAGTGAAATTGGTTGAAAATATGGTTGAATAGGTGATCAATTTGGAAGAAACAGTTCTATTCTTTTTTTTCCCCCCCGAAATGGTGAAATAATGAAATGGAGAAATGGAGAAATGAAGAAATGGAAAATTGAATGGTTGGGAATGGTGACGTGCATAGGTTGGGTTGTGAGGTTGAGTTGGGTTGTATTAATCAAGGTTAGGTTAGAAAAAAGAGGGATAAAGTGGTCCTTTTAGGTGAATAGAAACCAAAACAAAAACCAAACTTAAAATGGATACTAAAATGTATGTTGAAACATTTTAGGTACTAAATTGTGAGATGAAAATTCACAAGGCACTTTTAATTAATTCACCCAAATGAAAATCCATTAGGGATTTTTAATTAATTCTCCCTAATTTCTATGATAGAATCAATAATTACATGAACTCGAACCCCATAATATAATTTAAAGTTCATAACTAATATAAACATTACGTTTTACAAATCATAAAAATAATGGGCATAATATTTATAGTAGAGATGGATATTTTAAAAAATTAATTTAAAATAATAGATAAAATAATAACAAACAGTATTCTATAATTAAATATGCACAATATGCATACCATCAATCATTTTTTTTTTTTAAGTTTCTTCCGTAGAATAACACAATGATTCACATAGGTTCAGATAAGCACAGTGTCTTTGTTGTCACTATTATAATTACATAATTAAAACTACCCTTTAAAAGTGATGTATTTACACCTAACCCTAGATCTTTTTTTTAGATCTCACCTACTTTTATAGTTATTAAATGGACTTACCTAATTAGCTATTAATTAGACCTAATCACCTTAATTAGGTGAAAAAATTAGATGTTAATTAATTATCTTGAGTCCTATAAATAGAGCTCATTTGTAAGGTGTTATGTACACATTTTCAAGAGAAGAAAA
>JAOVYX010003549.1:0-10919 GCA_035668315.1 Drosera spatulata
CAAACTCCGCAACTTCCCTTTTCATGTTCCCTCACCAGAAGCGTTGTCGTAGATCTTGATACATCTTATTGCCTCCTAGGTGAACAGAATAAGGGGTTTTATGAGCCTCTTCCATGATCTTTGTCTTCAAAGCATCGTCATTTAGCACACAGAGCCGTCCTCGAAACCTCAAGGTACCATCCTCATGAATCACAAAACCATTTGCTTTTCCTTGTAGGGTTTCTTCCTAAACTTCCTCATCTGCTCGTTTGCCTCTTGAGCTAGCAATATCTCTTCCTGAAGAGTAGGTTGCTCTTCCAGGTTCGCAAGTATATTGTCACTTGATGCCGGGCGGATCTCTATACCCAATTAATATCAACTCAACCTCTGTGATTCTTAGCAAATGTAAAGTACCTTCTGCCTTTCTATCCTTTCGACTCAAGGCGTCAGCTACTACGTTCGCCTTTCCAGGATGATACTGGATGTCCGGATCGTAATCCTTTAGAAGTTCCAACCATCTCCTCTAACGCATATTCAACTCCTTCTGAGTTAAAATGTACTTCAAGCTCTTGTGGTCGGTGAAGATCTGGCAGAAAATTCCATACAAATAGTGTCTCCAGATTTTTAGGACAAATACCACTGCTGTCAATTCCAAGTCGTGAGTAGGGTAGTTACGCTCATATGACTTCAATTGTCTTGAAGCATATGCAATCACCTTGCCATGTTGCATAAGTACGCATCCAAGACCTTGAACAGATGCATCACTGTAAATACAAAATCCTTCCTCGTCAGAAGAAAGGGTGAGTACTGGTGCTGATGTGAGACGCTTCTTAAGTTCCATGAATGCGCCCTCACACTTATCAGTCCATAGGAATTTAAGAGACTTCCGTGTCAAGTTAGTTAAAGGCATGGCAATCTTGGAGAAATCTTCAACAAATCTGCGATAATATCCGGCCAAGCCACGTAAACTTCTTACTTCTGTGGCATTTGTCGGCCTGAACCAATTAATCACTGACTCGATTTTCCTCGGGTCTACCCTTATTCCTTCTTCAGAAATCACATGCCGCAAAAATGCTACTTCTTGCAACCAAAACTCGCACTTCTTGAGTTTTGGCATACAACTGGTGAAATCGCAGAGTCTCGAGAATAGTTTGGAGGTGTTCCTCATGATCTTGTTGTGTCTTGGAGTATACCAAGATGTCATCAATGAATACCACAACAAACCGACCAATATATGGCTTAAAGACTCGGTTTATCATGTCCATAAAGATGGCTGCAGCATTTGTAAGCCCAAATGGCATCACTAGGAATTCGTAATGCCCGTAGCGGATACGAAATGCAGTTTTTGAGACATTATCAGGTCGGACAAGTAGTTGGTGATACCCAGAACGAAGATCTATCTTTGAGTACAATGTTGCCCCTTGTATTTGATTGAAGAGATCATCGATCCGTGGTAAGGGATACTTGTTCTTGACGGTAAGCTTGTTCAGCTCGCGGTAGTCGATGCAGAGTCTCATACTCCCATCCTTTTTCTTAACAAATAAGACCGGTGCGTCCCATGGAGACATACTAGGATGGATGTGTCCCTTCTGAAGAAGCTCTTCCAGTTGGCTCTTTAACTTCTTCAATTCCACAGGTGCCATTCTATATGGGGCCTTAGATACTAGCGCTGCACCAGGCACCAGATCGATGGCGAAGTCAATATCCCTTTCCGATGGCATCACGGGAATCCCATCCGAAAATACATCAGGGAAGTCTCGTACTATTGGGATATCAGAGAGATTTATCTCCTTATTAGTCAAATCTTCCAAGTTACAGAGATAACCGTGACATCCCTTTCTTAACAGTTTTCATGCTATAAGGGCCGACACCAGCTGTAGTTCTGCTTCTGAACCCTCTCCGTGATATCTAATCTTTCCTCCCTTAGGACTCCTACACGTTATTATCTTCCTTTTACAATCGATGACCGCTTTATGCCCTTCCAACCAATTCATTCCCAGAATGACATCAAAGTCATGGAGGTCGAAAACAATGAGATCGGTTGGGCATTCCTCTCCCCTTATAACGATAGGGGCATGGGCGATAACGTGATCGCACACGACAACCTCCCCCGTTGGTAACCCAATATGAATACCCCGTTGTATTTTTGTTGATACTATGTTATTCTTGTTCAGGAATGACTTAGAAATGAAAGATTGCGTTGCACCCGAATCAAACAAAGTATAGATATTGTTCAGGAGATTACCGGTCATGATAGCTCCACTTAGTTGGGCCTCCCGAGGATTCATCATGTAAACTTGGTTATTGAGTGACTGTTACTGGGTTATTTCTGCCCTATTCATCTGTATCTGAGGGCGTGCAACAGCAACCGACCTCTCGTTGTCATGTCTCTGATTCCCAGTCCTCTGATTATCATTTCTCTGACTGGGGTTCCTCTGATTATCATTACTCTTTGTGTAGTCCCTACTGATGTGACCGCGCTCCCCATAATTATGGCATGGACCGGTCCGACAGTCCTTCGTCATATGTCCTATCCTTCCGCACTGATAGCATTTGATATTGGCAGTAGACCATCCCTGAGTGCCTGCTCTGGACTGCTGAAATCCGCCTGAACCTGCCCGTGAGTCTTGGGACTGTCTACGCTGATTGCCATACCTTCCACCCCCAGCTCGATTTCTAGGCTGCGAGTTGTGGTAAGGAACCATTTGTTGGTTTGAGCTACTAGCGCCCCCATGCGATGGGCCGTCGCTTGATCGTCAATCATCCCTCTTCCTTTTCGAACGACCAAAATGCTCATCCTTGGCAATGAGGTACCGTTCACTGCTGGCTACGCAGTCATATAGGTCTTGATAGCATGCGTGTTTCTGGCATGTTACCTTATCCCTAATCCTCCAGTTGAGTCCTTCAATGAATTGCTTCTGTTTTTCCCTGTCCAGATGGCAATGTGACGGTTGAAAACGCAACAAGCTAGTGAACTCTGCAGCATATTCATAGACGGTCATGTCCCGCTGCAGAATCTTCTTAAACTCCTCTTCTTTCTGATCTCTCAAGGAATCTGGATAGAACCGACTCCTGACGAGCTCAGTGAACTGTAACCAATTAAACCCTAGTGTCTTGTCACGTTCTTCCACCGTGCGCCCCCAAACATCGGCCTCTCCCTTCATATAGTAAATAGTGTAGTGTATCTTCCACTGATCAGGACACTGCATCAAATCAAATAGCTTCTTCATTTCACGGATCCAATCCTCCAATAGTACAGGATCGCTCGGGCCGAAGAATCTGAGAGAGTTATAGGCCAGGATAGAATGGAAATAGTGATCGTCGTCATGTGCTTGGGTAGGGTTATCTCTCCTTCTTTCTTTGATCAGTTCCCCTACCAATTGCTCAAGAGCGCTAGGGACTGGTGGATATTGCACAGTGTTGCTATTGATTGCCCCTTGTAGGGGTATGTTCAAGTCAAGAGATGACATGCTCCCAGCCTCCTGCGACTCATTTGCGGCCCCTTCTTGGGACATGTTTACTGCTTCTTCCGACATGTCTGTTTAACAACCATTGACATTCATCACCGTTAATAGGATAGAGCATTTACATGTCGAACAAGAAGTTTGCATTCAAAGATTTCACTCCATTTATTTACCGCAAAAGACGCCTTTTTCAGGCTACACCAAAAGAGAGTGAATGACGGTATTCAACCCCAAACATTAGACAGTCCTTTCACCGTATATGTACATACAGGTTTAAATATTTTTCAATTTATTAAGAATAGCCCTGGAGCTGATCCTAGTCGGAGTCAGTGTCAGACTCGGCAAGGTAATCCGAGTCGGGGTCGTGGGCAGAGTCGGGGTCGAAGTCCGTATCTCCATCTGTACCCAAGTCTTGAGCTGGGATTGGGCTGAATCTACATCTGGGTCTGAATTCGACTCTACAGGTGCGAAGAGCTCAGCCATAACATCGGGAGTCACCCCCCGGCTAATCGGAGGTTCAACATCATGCCAACCCTCATTATCGTCCCAACCGCAATCAAACTGATGATCGTCCTCCCCTTCTCCAAGGATCTCAATAATAGGGACCTCCTCCTCGGGAACTTCCTCCGCAGGGTCGTCCTCGGAACCTCCTCCTCAGGGTCGTTCTCGGGAACCTCCTCCTCTGATCCTCCTCTGGATCCTCTTCTTCGGGTCGACAACTGCCCCTGGTTCAGCCTGTGCCTCTGGCTCTGGAGCGGCTTGCGCTTCTGGCTCTGGTTTTGCCACTGCTGCTACATTCCCTACTGCCACCTTCTCAGCCTCAGCTATCGGTATAGGCTGCGGCTCTGGCACTATCACTGGTGCTGGTATGGGGACTACCACTATAGTGGGTACTGTCGAGGGTGCTGTCGAGAGAGCTATCGAGGGCCCAGCTGCTAATGGATTTGTCCGAATCAATAGCGGGATGATCGGTACCTCCATAAGGTCGTCCCCCGGTATCGTTCTGGGATCTAGCAGTCTCTTTCTCTTCAGAGCATAACCTGCGATAGGTCGAATCAGGTATAGCTCCTCCGAATCTTTCGATCTCATGCCAAGCGTGTAGACTTGACCTTGCTCTCTCTCTCCCCCCGTATTTGTGTTAGTAGGTGGAGGAAAGTTAACCCTATCCCTCCGTAGGATAGCTGCCAACATATGGAATGTCATGTGCCACTGACCCTCCCAATAGTAAAGACTATTGGGCTCGCCGTCCACCAGTAAATGGGTGTAAGCGGCACGATATCGGGAATACCACTCGGTATCCAGAAGCGCCTGCAGTAGGACGCATGCCTGAAGTACGGGATGACGGAACAAGGGATTATCCTCAATGGCCGTCGGGATGAGGTGGTGCTCCACGAAATGCAGAATCTATAGCAACTTCATCCCCCCAGGTATGGGATGAATGTATGAGAGTATAGTCAGTACTGGTACAGGATCATTAGCATCCATCCTGGAAATATAATGTAGATATAAGTACTTCCTCAACTTGACAGATAACTTCATCCTGTATCATATCCTAACCCCCAAACAACATCTCTACACTCGATGCATATGCAAACCTAAAAAAATTGGCATATTTATCTTTCGTGTTTCCTTAGCGTTTCACCCAAAACCCTAAAACCCTGCTCTGATACCACCCTGTAACGCCCCCGACTTTTCGTGCCGGAAGACACGTGAGCGTTATGCCATCACGGACCAAATCAGTGACAAGGCGAAACAAACCGAATGGGTTTTAGGGGTATAGAAGTCAAGGAAACCATAAACAGTAGCCACAGTCATAGCTTACAACTTTGAATACCTGTTTAGTTACAACATTAAAGCGAAAGCTTTGCAGATCATTTATTACATTTAAACAATATAGACATCTGATCTGTCATAATATCCACAATACGTTGATTCATCTATATACATGCAAGCTCTCTCTAAGAGCCTTCAGGTGCTGCTGGCGGCATACCTGTAATTGAAAAACATAACCGTGAGCTAATGAAGCTCAGCAACCTCAGGTGTATGAATCTTTATTACAGGGAACTTTCGCTAACGGTTATGGCGACCGCCGAAAGTCCCTAAAACATTTTTATATATATGGGAAAATATGGGTGTCATATCACACAACATCGTTTCTCATTGCTTTATAAGGCTTTGTATCACCGTTCGAACTGGTCATCCGGGGCGGCGTCTTCGGTTTTAGACAGTTCAATCAAATACAAAAAATATTGATGTTTTTTGACATCTTCAATCAAAATCACGAAACACTAATTGTTGATTCCTCTTTACCACAAACTGAGACTCACACAAGAATTGAAAGGAATAACTATGGTGATGAGAATTAACACAAAAAAAAAAAAGAGGAAGAAGGAGAACAGGCGTGGACGATTGAAGAGGAAAATGAACAGGTGAAGGAAACTACGAAGAATCAAATAAATGAATGGAATTAATTATCTCTATTAATGGATACACCCTCATCGAGAAAAAAAATCACATCATAACACATCTTTTTTCTTAGGCTTGTTTGGTATCATTGTCGTTACCTGTTTTCTGTTTTCGTTTCACTGACTGATCAAATAAAACCATTTGATATCACTTCTATTTTCTGATTCTTGTTTTCTGTTTTTTTAAACGAATGAAACAGAATTCCGGAGAAAATGATTTTCTGTTTCTGTTTCATCAAAATACAGTAATCAAGATTTCCGTTATAAAAATCATTTAATTTGAAAAAGTGATTTCGATTTTCACTATTGATTTTGATTTTCTGTTTCTATTATTGATTTTGGTTTCTCCAGTTTTGACAGCAATACGAAACAACCCCTTAATGTTTAATCTTTACCAATTAATATTTGTAGCATTTAAGTTGAACATTATTAAATTATAAATTATATAATTGAGAGTAATTGTTATAGGTTTGAAAGCTACTGAGTTGTGTTCAATCAGGAAATAGAGGTTGGACCTACCACAAGAGGTTTACTCTCGACGAGGGTGATTCGGCTGCAATTGGTGAGTTTCATAGTAGTCACCAAGCGTCTGATCTGCCACGTGACAGGTAGGTAGTCTAATAGCTCAAAGAAATAAGTAGCGTAACCATATTCAGGACGCTCCAACACAATCCTGCAAAAAGTTCATTAACGAATCAAATGTCAACATAGACTTCGTTAGTATGAAAGAAAGAAAGAAACATATCCCACATTAATCCCGTCAAGTGGAGGGTTTAGGAAGGATATCTCTGCATGAGAAAGTGATGTACGCAAATCTTATCCCTATTTTTACAAATAAAGAGGCTGTTTCAACTACCCTCTGATGTCGAACCCCTGACCTCATGCTTAGGGGGAGAGTGGCTTACCACTGAACCAACTCCACTTAACACACTTCGTTAGCATGACTGACTATAAAACTCAACCAACGCTAAGGAGTCATTATCTACCTGTTGTGCCGAGCGAAGACGAATACGAATGACAGTAGATCTCTACACCAACCCCATTCAACTGGCCAGCTCAATGTCCTAAGATATTGCGCCTACAAATTCATATGCATTTGAGTAACTATTGCAGAAAGAAGTAGAACTTTTCAAACTAAGAGATTGTGACCATGTGAAAATGGGAGGCTGTCGAAAGAACTAGAATATATGCCCTACTAACCTGATCTACAAGTGAAAGTAGACATGCCAAACAGTAGTTTGCTTTTGAAGCCTTCGAGGCCCGTAATAGCGAGAACTTGATGAATGGTTCACGAATTGAGAATAGCTGGCAAACATAGAGAAAACAAAATAATTTCCAAGAGATGCACCAACAGCAAAGGGGCAAAACGACGAGTTGCACAAACATTGCCGACATGAGATACAAAAAATGTTTCATCTAGTGCCGTCATGAGATACCTAGGTTAAGAATTTTTATTCCGTCCCTAACCGGTCCCATGTTCGGATAAAATGATGAGGATTGTGTGTTGGGTAGCCGACAACCAACACGTAAAAAGACCCGTTGGATCTCTCAACATGAATACGACTTGTGAAAATTTCATTGGAACGTATCTCAGCAACGACGCGTTGCACGGCCCGAGTGCTTCGAAAAATGAGCAAAAGCTGCTACATCGACGTCCGGATGTAGTGAAAAATGAGCAAGTGTTCCAGTATCACGAACAGATGCGGTTAAAGAAGTTAGTCCAAAAAAATAGAGTTCGTTTAGCTAGTTAGAACATTGAGACCTTGAATGGAAAACTTTTAGAGATAGTAGACATAATGGTTAAAAGGGGTATTCATATCGCTTGCTTACAAGAGACGAAGTGGACAGGAAATAAGGTTAAACTTATTCAAAGTACGGGGTTCAAACTATGGTATTGCGGTCAAGTCGGACTAGGAATGGAGTTGGAATAATTATGCGTAAAGAGTTTATAGAAAATGTGGTTAGTATCAAGCGTTCGAGAGATAGGGTGATTTTTATTAAAGTGTTGATTGGGGAGGAAGTGATTAATGTGGTAAATGCTTATGCCCCGCAAGTAGGTTTTAGAGAAGATGCTAAGGTTCAGTTTTGAAAAGACATGGATGAAGTAGTACAGTCGATCCCTAAGAGAGAAAAAGTCTTCATTGGTGGGGATCTAAATGGACATGTCGATGAGGAGAAAGATGGTTACTCAGAGGTTCAGGAAGATTTGATTTTGGTGAGAGAAATATAGAAGGGAGAAGTATATTAGATTTTGCTGTGACATATGACTTTATGATTGCGAATACCTTCTTTAAAAAACGTGAAGAGTATTTGATAACCATTAAGAGTGGTTTATGCAAGTCTCAGATTGATTACTTTCTTATGAGGTGAAGAAACCTGAAGGATTGCAAGAACTGTAAGGTTATCCCAGGAGAATGTTTGACCACTCAGCACAGTTTGTTAGTTATAGATGTATTTCTGTCTCAAATAGAAAATAAGTAGAAAACAAAATGTAATGTCATAAGGACAAAATGGTGAAACTTAAAAGGAGATGAACAAAAGTTTTTCAGAGAGAGGTTGTTGAGAGAAGGTTCATGGACATTTGACGGGAGTGCATGTGAGATGTGGGATGCGATGGCTGATTGTATCCGACGTGTAACGAAGGAGACATTAGGACAATCTAAGAGCCAACCACCGTTGGATAAAGAGGGGTGGTGGTGGAGTAAAGAGATTCAAGATAAGATAAAGTATAAGAAAGAATGTTACAAGACTCTATTTAAATGTCATAGTGATGAAAATTTAGAGAAATATAGGCGCGCCAAAAAAGAAGCTAAATATGCTGTGAGTTATGCGAATAATAAATCGTATGAGAAGTTGTATGAAAAACTGAACACAAAAGAGCAGGAAAAAGAAGTCTTTAAGTTAGCTAAATCAAGAAACAGAAAAACTAAGGATTAAGGTTAGGTAAAGTATGCTAAGGACGATGCTGAGCATATTTTAACGGCTGATGAGGATATTAAGGAAAGATGGAATGAGTATTTTGACAAACTCTTTAATTGCACAAGGGAAGTGCTCCTGAATGAAACAAGCGAGAATGTAGATGTGATGATGAACCGATGTTATTTTCGTCGCATTAGGACAGAGGAAGTTAAGGAGGCTTTAAAGCGGATGAACTCAAGAAAGTCAATGGGTCCAGATGAAATCTCGATCGAAGCTTAGAAACGTCTTGGGATAGAAGAAGTTAATTAGTTGACAAAACTCTATAATAGAATTTTGATAGATAAGAAGATGCCTGATGAGTGGAGAAGGAACACTTTGATTCCCATATACAAAGACAAAGGAGATGTTCAAAACCGCTCCAATTACAGAGGAATTAAACTTATAAGTCACAGTATGAATTTATGGAAAAAAGTGATAGAGAAAAGGTTAAGAAGAGCTAGAGGGGTGACTGAGAATCAGTTTGGTTTCATGTCTGGTAGGTCAACCATGGAAGCTATTTACCTTTTGCGATGTGTAATGGAACGTTTTATGATAGAGAAGAAGAATTTACATATGGTTTTTGTCGACCTGGAAAAGGCGTATGATTCTGTTTCAAGAAGAATGATTTGGAAAAGTTTAGAAAAGAAGGGAGTGATGAGTAGGTATATCGAGACTGTGAAAGACATGTATGAAGAAGCTGCTACATGTGTGCTAACCTATGTTGGTGAAACGACTGTTTTTCCTATTAAAGTGGGTTTACACAAAGGATCAGCTTTGAGCCCATACCTTTTCGCCTTAATAATGCATGATCTCACTAGGCATATACAAGATGAAGTACCATGGTGTTTACTTTTCGTTGATGATATTGCTCTGGTGGATGATACGAAAGAAGGGATGAATGAAAAACTTGTGACTTGGAGGGAGGGGTTGGAAAAAAAGGGGTTAACGATCAGTGGAACCAAGACAGAATATATGGAATGTGTCTTTAATGAGAGTAGTCAAACAAATAGTGAGAACGTATTGTTGGGAACAGAGTCTCTCCCTAAAACGGATTCTTTCAAATATTTAGATTCGATGCTACATAAGAATGGAGGAATTGATGCAGATATTGATCATAGAATTAAAACAGGTTTGTTGAAATGGAAAGACGCTTCAAGGGTGCTATGTGATCCTAAAATACCTACCAAGTTTTAAAAAGAAAGACGCTTCATGTTTTTGGCAGATTGGCGTGAAGTTTAGAGTAAAAATGAAGAAGGATGGAGAAAACAGCAAGTCATGAGCTCAAAAAGCTGGATTTCACTATTTGCTATTGTTTCACGTGTTTCGAGAGTTTATACGGCAATGTTTTATAGCATTTAGCTAGATTAGCATGTTTAGATGTGTTGTATAAGTTTATAGAACTTTTGAACATTGTTTAGTATTTTTAGTTTTAGTTTTAAGGTCAACAGTGCATCAGTTGCGGGTGCAACACTGGTGTCGCGGGCAATCCTGGTGTCGCGGGTGCAATAGTATTATTTCAGCAGATTCCTAATTTTTAACTGGTCGTGGGCACGACTGGCATGGTCGCAGTCGCGACGATGCTTCAGATCCAAAATAACAGTTTTCGGCCGTCGTATCGATCTGGTTGCAAACTCTCGCCTATAAATACGTGTCCTAGGGTTGTTCTAAGTAGAATATAGAGGAGGAAATGCTCAGGGATGGCAGAGGCGATCAAGAGGGCAAGAGACGCAAGAAGAACGAGCCTTGGAGGGAATTTGAAAGAGTTTTGATCCGCAAACGCATTGGATTCCTTTGGACATTAGGTTGGAACGCGTCGTGTGCTATAAAACCTTCGTTCTCAGTTATTCAATCTCTGCAGAATGTTTGTTTTCATTGTTACGCTTCTTTCCATGCTTTGTTTAATGCTTATGTGTGAGTAGTTCATTACTAGGGATGTGTTGATTAGTTTTGAAGACCTTAGATCATGAGATGTTAACTATATGACATAAACCAGAGGTGTTTGATGATGAAATGATGCATGTAACCTGTTAGAATTATCATATGACATGTGTTT
>JAOVYX010003550.1:0-10919 GCA_035668315.1 Drosera spatulata
GGTCTTGCATTTGGAATAATATCAGTCTTGTGGATTGGTTTTATTTTCAACGATACCGTCATAGAGATTGCTTTGACCGTTGCAGTTAGCTACATTGCTTACTTCACAGTAAGTTGGTATTCTGGACCCTTTTCAAATGATCCCCTTGCATTTTGTATGTTCAATGTCTTGCTACTCGCTATTAGTTACTCCCTTCATCCCACATATATCATTCCACTTATATATTGTTTCTCTTTTCTTTCTCCACGACCATTTCTTCTTGATGAATATGTAGGTCTTTCCCTGCTTTCTTCCATAAATTTGATTTGGATTGATATTTACTTTGTCCTAGGGGCAAGAGGCAGCTGATGTATCTGGAGTCCTGACAGTGATGACATTAGGAATGTACGTTGGTTTGCTTTAAGCTATTGTTTTATTTTGACTTCATGTTTTCAAAAACAACGTTAAATAATTTATTTACAGGTTTTATGCTGCAGCTGCTAGGACAGCTTTCAAAGGTGATGGGCAACAAAGTTTACATCACTTCTGGTGAGTGGAAAATCTACTTCTTCTCGCTTTCAATTGACCTTCTCTCTGAAATTTCCAATTTGTAGTAGCTTTTAATTTTAATAATGTTGATTTTTCGCTATAAAGATTGTTCTACTTTCAGTGTTTAGATATAAAAACAAGGAAGAGATTTGCTCAAACTTTGGAAGAAGTGGTAGGAATAGGTTGAAGTTGACACAAAATCAATTTGGAATGATGTTTGGAAGATCGATTTGGCTGATGCTCCTCTCAATGAGTTTCTATTTGTGTTGCTAGTAAACTACTTAACCCAAGCAAAGCCCACAGTTAATCTTGACAAAACTTCCACTATGAGTCATCACTTCTGAGCCAAATCCAGAACAGATAAATTGCCAAGCAAAAAAGGTTGTAAATGCTTACCATAAACTCATAATCTAGTCCTATTTTTGCCCATTCCTTAAGAATAAAAAGTGTCTGTACGATGACATTTTTGTCTGTTGAAAAATATGTTTGTATGGCTGACATAGTTATATTAAAAAATATGGCCGACTATTCGTGTAGGGATCTGGTTTAACAAACTAGAAATACAATAATAAATATTTCTTGTTGTATTTAACACAATAGATACACTAAAAAAAGCTAATATTTATCATAGTGTTTGAACATTATGAAACCTGCCCGTTGATGTTTGCATTAGTAAAAACTTTGAAATATAAGAGTCCTGGGTTACAGTATCTGCTGTATTTCCTATTTACTGGTTGTAACAATAGGAACGTTTAAAAGTACTCTCCCATCAAGTGAGTGCAGGAGTGGTGTGGCTGGTGCCGATTTATACTGCTGTAGAAGTTGACTGATGAATACAAGCATTTCCAGTGAACTCTATGGAATGGGTTCTCTTTCTTTCTTTTTTCCTGACGCCTTTGCTTCATTTTGTAATTTCAGGGAAATGGTTGCTTATATTGCCAATACTCTGATATTTATTCTAAGGTAGACTGGCATCAACTTTCAAAGTTATGTCTTGATGAATCTTTTTATATCATCACTAGTCACTACATATGTCATACTCCCTCCGTTCCAAAATATAGGCAACGGTTTGACCTGACACGTGGATTTATGTCTGTGAAATTTGTGTGGAATTTGATGAAGAAAGAATATTTTTTTGGTGATAGTGGGTTTTACTGTAAGAGTTGTGAGATGAGATAGTGGGTGTACTGTAACAGATAGTGATTGTT
Organism: Drosera spatulata; assembly: GCA_035668315.1. Classification (NCBI taxonomy): domain Eukaryota; kingdom Viridiplantae; phylum Streptophyta; class Magnoliopsida; order Caryophyllales; family Droseraceae; genus Drosera; species Drosera spatulata. The sequence continues at coordinate 1,737 of JAOVYX010003550.1, forward strand.
TTGGTATTTTTTATGTGAAAAGGTTACTAAAAATAATATGTTGCATATATTTTGAAACTATCCAAATAAGTAAGTGTTGCTTATATTATGATACGGAGGGAGTATATGTTATCTTCTTTGAAGAGAGAATATTTTGGTTTCTTCTGGAGTTCATTGATATTGTTGAGGTACAGTGTGGGTCTTCTGTTATAAGATAGTTATTCGACCAGCAATGCTGTATGGATCAAAATGTTGGGCAATTAAGTGTCAGCATGTACAGAAGATGAGTGTAAACGAGATGAAAATGTTAAGGTGGATATGTGAACATACAAGAATAGATAGGATACGAAATGAAGTTATCAGACAGAAAGTGGGTGTAGCTCCAGTAGAAGATAAGATGAGGGAGTCACGACTAAGATGGCATGGTCATGTGAAACGCAGACGAGTCACAACTTCTGTTAGGAGATGTGAAGCTTGAGAGTTAGCACATGTTAAGAGAGGACGAGGGAGACCTAAAAAGATTATGAGAAAAACCTTGAAGTATGATATGGCCTATCATAATCTTACAGAAGATGATGTACATAACAGACTGGAATGACGTCGTCGTATTCATGAAGCCGACCCCACTTGATGGGATAAAGACTTGATTTGTTGTTGTACAGTGTGGGTCTTCTGTCATCATTTTGAGTTTTTGATAGAACCCTTTTCTTAACAAGGGATGAAATCAATTGAGTGGTATTTGACCATAATGTTTGTGCATTATATACTGTGGTGCCATTTATAGTTAGCCCTTTACATGTACTGCATCATTGCGATAGCCACTGAGTTCTTGGATCCTTAAAGAGGTTTAGGTTCAATGCTGCTTTTTTTATTGTCGTTGACTTAATTTCTTGGTTTTGCAGTGGCGCTGTGATAGCAGAAGGTGTTTTAAGCAACGATGAAATATTCAAAAGCCATGGTACTCTTGATTCTGTTAAATATGTTGATGATTTTGCAATTAGCTACCACTATAGTTTCAACAAGACGTGTGAAGTTTAAGATGTTAAGCCGATGTCTATGAAAATGAAAACCTGTTATCATTAGATTCCCAACTAACTATCAAACTGAGACTTAAGAAGCGAAGCAACTTTCAGTAGGGTGGGGGTGGTGGGGAGGGGGTGTGGCGAGAACAACTGGACAACCACATATAGTTTGCTCCTTTTTATATGCGGAAAACCTCCAGTGTGCATGTGAACTTTTTTTTACTGATATTTTAAAAGTTTCAATTACGATTTACAGACGTCGTTGTCTAGCTCTAAATAGACTAGATTATGGTTGCATTCCTTCTTTTATCTCTGAGGTATGAGGTATCACGATCCATGTCCTTTCCTCATCCCAAAATGGGTCAACTACAGACTCTCTGTTGTCAATTTTTCTTCACCTTTTGCTCTTTGTGAAGTAGTCTGACTTTTACGGTCTCTTTAGGTTATTCATGGGGCTATCTGGTTCTTCTGTATGTATATGTTCAACTTTCACGAGTACTTGTTGTTGGGCTACTGTATCCATTGCTCCGCTTGTTTGGCTATGGTTTGGATTGGAAAGAAGCTACTATTTTAACTTGGTCTGGTCTGCGTGGGGCTGTAGCATTGTCTCTCTCACTCTCTGTCAAGGTTTGTCAAGACTGCTCCATTCTTTTGAATGTTTGATAACATGGGTTTGCACATATCTCTTTGCTTGTTTTATCATTGTCTCCATGATTATTACTATTACCCGATCGGTAGGATATGAAGTTCCCTTTTAGCGAATAATTAATTAATATGGTCTGAGAGATAAGTGGCTGGTAGCATGATGAATGCAGGAAAAGACCCACTTTTGTCAAAGAGTTTATTCTAGTAGAAAGGACCAAACTAGATGCATAATCACTATTGTCTCTCGATCTATGAGCCAATGCTATTGGATTTTCTCTATGTGACATCATTTCAATGGGAGCCTTTGACATGGATAAGTAAGATGATTAATCAATAATCATTGATGATGATTGTTTCTTATGCTGCGGCCCATCCAACTATTTGTAAACATCAGCGTGAACATTTTCATTAAGTAATGAGCAACTTAGTGCTTTTGATTAAATGTAGAATGCTTCATGTGTATTGACTAAGTTTGTAAGATTGATATTCATCCAACTTTTGAGCATCATTATGTTCTCCCATATCCCAGGGGCTGCTAAAACTAGCTAATGCTGAGTGGCTCACAGATGCCGGTGGGTTAATAAATTGATTGTCACTGTTATTCATGGTAATTGTCCAAGTAGATTATCATTAAGAAAGAAAGCTTTGTCCGTATTCTAGATATGCAAAAGACATGACGATCCATTTCATTCATTACGAGATAGATAACGTATATCTCTTCGATGCCACTTGTTGGCAATTACGCCTGAATTCTTTAGTACTCTCGGTTTCATTCTTAGAGAGGGTGTGACTGGGTTGCATATCACTTCTTTAGCTTCATCAAGTAGCAGTATGAGAGGGAGGAGATGAGAAAAGTACTAGGTACATTTGTGAGAGTGGTAGTAGAAATTTTGTTCTTTTGCTCTTTATTTTTGTTTTATTTTTTTGAGCAGGAAGACTTAAATATATACTTAATTTCACTTGCTAGTATTCTGTTTCTTTCTAACCCTTGAGCTGGTAAAAGTTATTTTGTTACCTCTGCAGTTTCTCTTTCTCAAAAAGGAAAAAAGAAATTGCTACTAATACTAGATATGGTTATCTTGCTGGTGTTTTAGCGCTCGAGCGGCGAATCAACTTCTCTAAGTGCAGAAACAGGAACTCTGGTATGTTCGATGGACGAGGATAAACCACTGCCATTCTTCAGCACCTGCTGAGAATTTAATCTTTCCTGATTTCGTAAAGTGCAGTTGTATTTGTTGAATATTGTTCCTTGTGGCTGCAGTTTGTCTTCTTCACTGGTGGGATTGTGTTCCTGACTCTAATATTAAATGGATCAACCACACAGTTTGTCTTGCATCTCTTGGGCATGGATAAACTATCTGCGGGGAAGGTGAGTCTTGATGTCTGTGACTCTTCTATCTATGTATGGATCCTATCCTTCTTACATAAGATACTTGGAAAATGAGGACTACTTTGGCTCAGTATGGCTCTGTCAATTTGGTCTTCACTTATTTACCTTATCATTAATTCGGCTTATGCATGGCTTGTAATGAAGCTTCATTGAGTTGAAGGTCCATTTCCGGTGGAAGTTTCCTTCTGTCCCTCTAATATATCCGGATTCTTCTATCCACAGACTAAATAACAATTTGTGATTGATATTTGTTAACATTTTTTGTTTCAAAATTGCTAGTTTTTTTTTTTTTAATGGAATGCTTGCTTGGTGATGAGCACTAGTTGCCTTTGGCTGCGCCTAGTTTTCTCCTCATTTTATTGGTGCATTCTAGATTCCGTTATTGTTGTCCCTGTTCTGTTCTATTATGATGTAGACATGATTCTTTAGTTATGTAGGCATGAAATTAACTACCTTGAACATTGTGGTTGTTTCCTTTTGATTTATCTATCAACTGTATCTCCATTTGTCAACCCGAGTCTCTTATTGCAGAAACGCATACTGGAATTCACAAAATATGAGATGTTAAACAAAGCATTAGAAGCATTTGGTGATCTTGGTGAAGATGAAGAATTGGGACCTGCTGATTGGCCCACAGTAAAACGATATATCAAAAGCTTACCAAACTTTGATGGGGAACCCGACTCTGATGATGGATCTCAATTGCATACCAGTCTGCATCCATTGAGCTTATCTGACATTCGTGTGCGCCTCTTGAATGGTAGCATGCTTTCTTTATTTACCCTTATTTTTACAAGACTATAAATTTTGGTTAAATGGGTCTCCTTCTGTAGTATGTGGGTATCCGCAGCCTGCCTATCAATATCAGGCTAGTGATTATGGATCCTCTTTGTCGAAATTAAAGTGTTAAGATGCCAATATCTTTAGTTAATACTAACATCAATTGTGCTGCAGTATTCTGTATACGACGTGATAAATAATAGCAGCTCCTTTTTCTCTGCCAGATTTGGGATTCTGATGTCTATGCCCCCTTCCTGCTTTGTATGGAAACTGGTGTTTGAATGTTGTTTCCCTTAGAGATACTTCCTGCCAAGCTTTGTGTGGTTTAGAGAAAATTAAGCTTTTCTGTTGTGAACAAACATAAGAGAATTTTTTCAATGCTGTGTATTTGATACTTTGATTGCCTGTAGACTGGTGAAGGAAAGAATTAGTCCCAAACTGGATGTGATTATGCATTTTTTCTGCAATTATCTTCATCTTTTATACCTCTACATTTTTCTTTTGTTTTGATTTTGTTATGATTTCCCTTGGGGCTGTCTTACACGGGCACATGGCTTTGTGTGTATGTTTGTGTGATGAGGAACTACTGAGACTCTCTGAGTAGGTGGTCTCTAGTCCATCATCTTCCATGTGCTTGCGTATGTTTGGGTTTCCTTCAAAGCATTTTTGTTTTATTAGTATCGCAGTGTAAATTTCTTGTTGGTTATCTTCATTGTGTATCCAATTTCAATGCTTTCGTATTTTATGGGTATGATACTCAGAAAAGGGTAGTTCATGACCCTTACTTTTTGACAGCATATGCAAGGCATTTGCTTCAATTGTATGTATCCACTGATCTTTATTGGCTTGTTCATTTTAGGTGTTCAAGCTGCCTACTGGGAGATGCTTGATGAAGGAAGGGTAACACAAACTATAGCAAATATTCTAATGCAATCTGTTGATGAAGCACTAGACTTGGTATCACTGGAGCCATTATGTGATTGGAATGGCTTGAAAGATAATGTTCAGTTTCCCAATTACTACAAATTTCTTCAAACCGGCATCATCCCTCCGAAATTGGTCACCTTTTTCACTGTGGACAGATTAGAGAGTGCATGTTACATATGTGCTGCATTCCTCCGGGCCCATAGGATCGCACGTCGCCAACTGCATGATTTCATTGGTTAGTTGTTTTATGATATCTATAATATGAAATTGGACATGATGGATAATTGCCTTGGGGTGAGGGTTGGGGTTCATCATGTACGATTTTTTTCCCCCCAAGTTATGATTGTTAAGTGCATAAGGTTATATTATACCAATACAAGAATTTTTTTTAGAATACATCTCGAGCATTGATTTCTATTACTGTAGGAAATCCTTTGAGCAGTAATTTTTTCTGCCTGTGATAGAACATTTGCATGCTCTCATGGATCTTCAGTTTCCGTATCTATATGTCAACACTGCATACCAAATCACCAATGCTTCTGAAATCATAGTCGAGAATACTTCCCTTGACTTGCTGATCGTTCGTTTTGCCTTATGATGCTACTCCAGCCTAATTTTGCATTGCCGCCTCTTATATGATGTGCATGCCAAGACTCCTACATTTTGATCTTCTGCTTCTGAGTTATCTACTTCAATTCAGGCGAGAATGAAGTTGCTTCTGTTGTCATTAATGAAAGTGAAGCAGAAGGTGAAGATGCAAGAAAATTCCTGGAAGACGTGCGTTTATCGTTTCCCCAGGTATCTTCTATCTGGATGCTCCCTGGATCTTCCATGGTTTAACATCTTGAGATCGGTTTAGTCAAACTCTACTAAATTTGGATGCTGATACAGAGTTAATGTCAGGTTTTACGTGTTGTAAAGACTAGGCAAGCGACACATTCCGTACTGCTACATTTAATAGATTATGTGAAAAATCTGGAGAAGGTGGGTCTCCTTGAGGAGAAAGAGATGCTTCATCTTCATGATGCTGTACAGGTGATTGTTCATGCGTTTTATTTGCATCCTAGGGTATATGCATTTTGTGCTCATCTTCTCCATCAACATTGCTTCAGTTGTTATGCAGACTGATTTGAAGAAACTTCTTCGTAATCCTCCTCTAGTGAAGGCTCCAAAGATAGGGGACATGGTTGGTGTTCATCCTTTCCTCGGAGCCCTTCCTACTAGAACTCGAGAACTGCTTGCTGGTTCAAGTAAAGAAATAATGAAACTGCGAGGCGCTGCACTTTATAGAGAAGGTTCTAGGCCAAATGGGATGTGGCTGATATCAAGTGGAGTGGTGAAGGTAATGTGTTCACCACCGTTTGTTTCTATATGTGGAGGTTTCTTTCTGCGATTCTGCTCAACACGGTGTCTGATAAAGTGAGTATCTTTCAGTGGACAAGCAAGTCTATAATAAGCAAGCATGCCTTGCATCCAACATTTACGCATGGAAGTACTTTGGGTCTATATGAAGTGTTAAATGGAAAGCCATACATCTGTGATATGATCGCAGATTCTGTCGTCCTCTGTTTCTTTCTTGAAGCTGAAAAGGTTCTTTCAATGCTGAGATCAGAACTTTCGATGGAGGATTTCTTTTGGCAGGTATGTTTATAATGACCACTGAGCTATATCTTACATTAGGAAGTTAGATTTTCGATGAATCTCTGCCCAAATGTATCATGTTAGGCCTCTGGATTTGTAGTTCATTTTGATATTTTATCTGGTGGCTAGGAATCCAGGATTTTCATTTAGTCCTGTTTCCAAACTCAGTTGTGGCATGCACGGAAAATTCATTTCATCTAATGCTGCAAGAAATTATGATTTCATATAATGGAGGGAAGATCAATAGTTCAGTTGAAAAGTTCTTCCTGAAGTCTGGATGCATTATATTTATTTTTGTTTTTGTTTTATTTTATTCCCTCAGGAAAGTGTAATTGTTCTCTCCAAAATCTTGCTTCCTCAAGTATTCGAGCAAATGGCAATGCAAGATATGAGAGCACTCATTGCAGAAAGGTCAAGAATGATTACGTGTATTAGGGGGGAAGCCATCGAGTTGCCTCCTAATTTCATTGGGTTTTTGCTGGAAGGATTTGTTAAAAGTCAAGGTCTTCATCAAGAGTTGATTACTTCCCCTGCTGCATTGTCACCTCAAAAACGGGATTCGAGTCGTGTAGGCCTTGAGGGGTCTGGTAAGTAAATCCTTGGACCATTGCTGGATCTTGATTGTTCTTATGAGCTAACATCAGTAACAAATTAAGCCCTTCGTCCCATTTGCTAGATATGGGGTCAGTTGTATGATTACGATGGCGTTGTTCCTAAGCCAAGTTCTTCGTATCAGTTGCTTTATGTTTTTCTTTCTGTATACAGGAATTCTATCTGGGAGCCTTCTGCATCAAGGATCCTACTACTTCGTCGAGACTAGGGCCAGAGTAATCATGTTTGACATAGCAGCATTCCGAGCTGATAATGCTATGCAGAGGAGACCATCCTCATATTTACTTCATTCTGGAGAGCATCCCACTCGTACGATGAGTAAAGAGCATTCAGGTCTGTTGAGTTGGCCAGAACAACATTTCAAGCAGGGGCAACATAATCAGAAGCGTGAGGCGACTGATGTTCCCACGAACAATCTGTCCGCTAGGGCAATGCAGCTAAGCATCTTTGGCAGCATGGTAAGATCTACTTGATATAGTAGCATAACATAATGTGATTCCTAATAGTAACCACTTAATGCCTCAGCCTATTGGATTTAATAGCCTGAAGACAACGTAAACCTTTTTAAGAAGTCACTTAAGCACTGGATTCCCACAGCCTATATATTATCCTCAGAAAGTCATTATTTTTGCTTGCGCAAAAAATTGGAGACTAATTATTCAAAATTGAGTCGCTGAATGAGCTGCGGCTTTAAAAAATTTTCATTATAGCTTTGTTGTGATTGATTACTGGCAAGAGAAATTATTTGCGTTATGTATCTGACAATTGTGTTTCTTCAAGGTGCCAAACTCCCAATGGCGTGGCAGAAGTTTCAAGAGCATCAGTGAGACCGATCCATCGTCACATAGCCAGTCATATCCAAACGTCCGACCAGGCCCAACCCGTCCCCTTCTTTCTGTTAGATCTGAGGGGTCTACAAGGAGAAGAGTTCAAGAGGACTTGGCTGTGCCGGAAGCAGCACCTTCAACCCCTATTCGGACTCGGAGACTCACACCAGGAGATTCAAGTGATGAATCAGGTGGTGAGGATGACGTCATAGTCAGAATCGATTCTCCTAGTAGGCTCTCTTTCCAGCACCCCTCTTGACAACAAGATTCTCAAGTTCACGATTTCATGCCCGCTGCCCATTATAGGTCATTTGCTTGGTTTCCATTGTACCAATGTGTAAATAAAGTTTACGACAAATGTATGTAATAGATGACACATGGGCCTGGGAACTGTGAGAGGACTCACCATAACTTGAGTAACTACTATGTTACATGTTGATTGTTAGTATGTAAAAAAATGAGCAATGCTCCTTTACAGGGTCATCTCCTCCCTGCAACCTCTTGTTTACGAATGATAAGTTCGCAATCTTGTTGGGTGGAAGTATGGCATTGGCTGAAAGTATGGTGATGGGATGATTTTCAGATTGATTTGAATTCGTGTATTAATCCAGTAGGGCGTGTGCGAAGTTTACATGGAGGAAGCCTCGACGTTTAATTTAGAATTGAAGTTTGTTTGTTGGAAGGGTAGAAGCTGCATTGTTGCTGGATGGGTAAAATCTGTATTGTTATTTTGTAATCTTGTGGTCGGTTTGTATTTTGAACTCCACATAGCTGCGTCTCTGTTTCGTGCTGCAGCTTGGGCAACGAATTTTCGTAATAAACCCTGAAGTTCCCATGGACGGATGCGGATTCATCTCAGGTCGAACTAGAATGCTACTGTGGAAGCCATGTTTTTTGTGGCTACAGTATTGTTGTCTTTCTAATGTATCTTCTTGTTCCATTTGTTTACTCGAGCGCCCCAGGATCTCTCTAAAAGGGGGGACTAAGCTAGTGACGACCACCCTCGGCTCGTTTTGGTTCTGTGAGCTTGGTAAGGGCTCGAGGTCAACCCCGACGATCTCTCTATGTAATTTAACTTTGGGCACTTCTGTTGAGAGGATTTCAGAGAGAACCTAAACTTAAAACATTACATCCAAGGTATCTACTTTGTAATATCAAGATCGCTGTCTTCAGATTAGTATATATAAAAGGCTAGACTTACAGTAATATGGTATTTTTGTACAATTAAAATACATCCTATCTAGCGAACACAAATCTTATCTTGATGACGTATATTGGGAAACTTATATTTAAGGATATATTATTAATCATAATATTCCTCAACAATCTCCTCCTAAGTTTTTCAATATAACTCTAACAG
>JAOVYX010003551.1:0-10919 GCA_035668315.1 Drosera spatulata
CTCGAAAGTTGCGCAGGGACATGGGCTCACCCTGGCGACTTAGATGCTGGACAATGCTTGCAGGTATGCCACTAGGGATTGTTGGGCAGATGTTTGTAGGAACCCGGGGTTGTGGCAGGACTTAGCCCCCCTGGCAACACGGGTGCTGGACATCTGTTTGCAGGGAGCCATTCGACAATGCGCTGAGGTGATCTCGTGTTGGAAGTGGAAATCCTTTCCACTGATTGATTCGAGATGGTTGTTGACCTAATTCTTTGGCGGTCAAAGGTGGAATAATAAACTTAAAAGCGTAAGGACACGAGTAAATAATTAGATGAAAAAGGGACCAAAAGGAAAAAGGGTGACAATGAGTTTAGTGGGGTTTTAATATACTGTCAAGCGACAGCTACGCATGTGCTAGGGTCATAGCATGTGCAGTCTTGTCGCTGACAGTACCTGGGGTCTACTGAGCGATTCCTTGCTCACAGGTTTTTTTTTTGTCTTTGGTGTTGTTTTCTCTATGGTTAGGTACTGATGGAGATGGGGATGCTTCAGAGTAGGCGTGAGCCAGTGATGGGTCCCTTCTGTTATTGTGATGAGAACCTTGTTCTGTAATAATTGAACCTTAGGGTCAGACAATGGGAATTGTAATAACTGACTTCTCGTGTCTTTCTGTTTGAATGTGGACTTAGACTATTGTGTGATAACTGCGGTTGAATCGTGTTATTTGACGTCTGTATTATGTACTAAAGAGATCGAGATTATGTAATAGTAATTAGTTTATGCTTTCTCTTATTTCTTGTCAGTAGACTCTTTACAATTATTGTCTTGTTATGGATATTTATCTGTAGCGGCAGTGACGTCACGTATTTATAAACAATAAAAATGTCGTGACGTTACATTATATGAGTGGCTCGTAATGTCGTTTGGATAACAATCGCACCAAGCACCTTTATGAGACTGATGAACCAGATTCTCAAGCCTTTCCTCGACTCCTTTGTGGTGGTTTATTTTGATGACATCCTGATCTACAGCCGAAAACTAGAAGAGTATAAAGGGCACTTGCGGCAAGTATTCGAAGTCTTGCAGGACAATCAGCTATACATCAATTTGAAGAAATGCATCTTCATGGAGACTGAAATCATATTTTTGGCTTATTGTCGGTCAGCAAGGAATCAGGGTCGATCCAGCCAAGGTCCAAGCTATAAGAGACTGGCCTGTTCCAGGGACAGTAAGCGGAGTTCGAAGTTTCATCGGACTTGTATCTTTTTATCGAAGATTCATTCGCAACTTCAGTAGTATTGTCGCGCCTATCACTAACTGTTTGAAGAAGGGAAGATTCTCATGGGATGAAACTGCAACAGAAGCTTCCAGGAGATGAAACATGTGCTAACTACTGCTCCAATTCTAGCCCTTCTTGACTTCAACAAATGCTTCGAAGTGGAGTGTGATGCTTGTGATATCGGCATAGGAGGAGTTCTATCCCAAGAGAGACGACCCATTGCCTTCTATTGTGAGAAGTTGAACGATGCCCGATAGAAATGGTCAACATATGAGCAAGAGTTATATGTTGTAGTCCAGACCCTTAAGAATTGGGAGTCGTATTTTATCCAGCATGAGTTCGTGATCTTCTCTGACCATGAAGCCTTGAAGTACTTCCAGAATCAACAGTGGATGCATGCGAGATGGGCCAGTTATTTGGAAAGATTCACCTATGTCATCCGACATAAACCTGGAGCGAGCAATCCCGTAGCCGATGCACTCAGCTGAAGAGCAGCCTTGCTAGTTACTCTCAGTTCTTTAGTAGTGGGTTTTGAGTGTATACCAGAGCTTTACAAGGAAGACGGAGATTTCAAAGACATCTAGAGGAAATGCAAAGACCAAGAACCCATGGCCGACTACTAGCTCGTCAATGGCTTTTTGTTCAAAGGATCCAAACTGTGCATCCCAAGGATGTCGTTACGTGAGAAGTTGATCAGAGACATTCATGGAGGTGGACTTGAAGGACACTTGGGTCGAGACAAGACCATTGCAGGTTTGGAGGAACGCTACTTCTGACCACAACTCAAAAACGAGGTGGGAAAAGTTGTTCGTGGTTGTCGAATTTGCAATGTTTCGAAGGGGCACGTTCCAAATATGGGACTTAACACACCTTTACTAGTACCAGAAGCAATATGGGATGACTTGTCAATGTACTTCATCTTAGGACAAAGCTGGACTCAATTTTCGTTGTGGTAGACAGATTTTCAAAGATGGCGCACTTCATACCCTGCGAGAAAACTTCAGATGTTGTCCATGTTGCCAAGCTTTTCTGCCAAGAAATTGCCAGATTACATGGAGTGTCAAGATCCATCACTTTTGATGGAGACACTCGTTTCTAGTCCTTTTGGGAGACTCTATGGAGATGTTTAAACACCAACCCCAAGTTCAGCACTACTGCACACCCGCAAATGGACCGCCAAACAGAAGTAGTCAATCGAACCTTGAAGAACCTGATTAGATGTATTTGTGGTGAGAATCCAAAGCAATGGGACCAGGCTTTAGCCCAAGCTGAGGTTGCAATAACTCAGTTCACAGTTCAACTGGAAGGACGCCATGTTCCATCGTCTATCAGAAGCCCCCGAAGCATGCCCTTGACCTCGTCAAAGTACCGCACCATTCTGGAGACAATGTTTCTACCATGAAGATGACAGATACTGTTAAGAACATTCAGGTAGAAGTCAAGAAAAAAGTTGAAAGAATCAAATGGTAGGATAAAGGCAGTTACAGACAAGCATCGTCGACACCAGACCTTTGAAGAGGGAGACCAAGTCACGGTATGTCTTCGAAAGGAACGATTCCCCGTCGGCATTTATAGCAAATGGAAGCCGTAGAAGTACGGACCATTCAAGATCATCCGAAAGATAAATGACAATGCATACGAAGTTGACCTTCCAGAGCACATGATGATTTCCAGAAGTTTCAATGTAGCTGATCTCTATCCCTGCTTCCCACCCGCGTTGTTGCCTTATCCTGAAGACAACTCGAGGATGAGTTTTTTTAAAGTGGGGGAGAATAGTGAAGAAGGGACATGAATCTAATTAATAGCATGTTTGAGTTAGTTCTTGATTAATCGACATGAACTTAATTACTAAATAAAGGGGAATGTCTCTTAATTAATTTGGTGATATGAATCTAGATAATAAGTGAAGGGGGTATATCCCTTTTTAGGAGTTGTGATTTTTAGGAAGGGCTATGATAAGTAGTATAAATAGGATTCCTTGTATTTTGTTTTTAATCATCAAATCATCCAAGAAATAAACAATTACAAGTTTTCTTACCTTTGGTGTTCTATCCTAAATTGGTGGATTCCAACTTGTCTCGTGGATTCGAGGAAAACCCGCGACCGTTAGAACGATATCTAACACCCTTCGTGAGGTAGTGCCATAACTAGCGTCCCTACGCTCACCGTCCTGCATCATATTGGGGCTCTTTGGATTTCTGAGGGAGAACGTTTTATTCTTCTTTTTCCGAGGTAGTGGTGGCTTCTTTATGCAAGAAAGCTGCTGATGACATTGTCAGTTTTGATTAAACTTTGTGCTTGTCACTAGTACTTCTCTATCACCGTGATGTTCCCGGTACCTGCTCATATCACTTATCCTTTCAGAAAGGCAGGATGTCCATGAGGTGTCCGTCTGGGATTTTTTCCCGCTTTGTTCCTTTCCATGTAATGTGGGCTCATCTATTCATGATTCAGCTTGGTAATGCTGATGTATTCAACCCACTATCATGTGGGTTGTGCAGTTGCCCTCTGTTCATGATTCACTGCTGTTTCTGGCCAAAGCTGGATTATTTTTGCCGCTGCTATCTCAAAAAGATTTCAGAAATGGTTTGAATGATGTCAGGCAGACCCTTGCATCAGCCTGATAGAATAAACGCTCTGCATGACGCCTCGGTCACTAAGAGAAACTAATCATAAGTTCATAACTCCAGGCTCGCACTTATGCTGCTCCATGATTTTGAGCAGGGGATCCGATCATACCAGGACTGTTTCACTTGCTTCTGAAGTGAAGTGTTATGCGTCAAGACACCAGTGCCTGTGATGTGAATGACTTTTCTGTCTCATAGTATCTGTGGCAAGTCAATCTGTAAGTAGTTGCTTGGGGATTATAGATGGATTCCTTTTCTTGGTTTTATTCATCCGTGAGTCCTAGAATAAATGTCGATCTTGATATGTGAAGTTACTCATCTGTATTGCTGTCCCTTGTTTCCTACGTTGCCCACAAAACCAGATCCGCATGGTGCATCAGAAGTTTCATTTCGGAATTTCATGCAAGGAAGCTATCTTCTTTATGGTATGTAGCTAGGATGAGAAGAACGAGCAAACTGGGATAGGGACTTGTTTCGTAGGCTGACTCGTTTTAATTTGTCCCAGTTTTATTGGGAAAAAAAAAAGGAAAAAAAATCATACTTATCTCAGATGTAACCTTGGAAGATCAAGTTTTGCTAGGATATATCATTTCCACACAGGAAGAACGCGAAAATAGCAGGTTGATCGCAAGCACATACACCAAATAAACAAGTATATATTTCGACTTGCCAACTTTTTCTTTCGCTAAGAGAGACTCTCCTCCAAGCCAATGGCACCAAGAAAAACCTACAATCTTGAACATAAAACAGCCAACTGTTTCTTTTGATCTTCCTAAATACTTCAACCTCTCGATTCTCACCGTTCTCACTGCACTGTCACTAAGGGACTCTGTACAAGATACAAATGTAGCCCTGCTCCAGCAACTGTACGAATGTAGTCTGGCATCAATTTGTACAGTAGATGAACAAACCCCTCATCCAGCGACAACTTCTCCAGGCGCCTCGTTGCGATGCAACATCAAAAATTTTCTTTTACTAAAACCATCCGCATACTCACCCAGCTTTGCTAGATGATCTCGTCTTCTTCTGGTACGTTCAGAGACATCTTTCTCATCTGAGTAATCTCCGGGTTCAACAGCCTCGTTCTCTTCAAGGTCCGAGCTCGCAACGGCGTCTGGATAACCTTGTTCCGGGGTGTGAATTATCTGTTTCAAGTCCTCAACAACCTGACTCATAGTAGGTCGATCCTTAGGGCTCTTTATGAGACATCTATCTGCCAATTTTGCGATTTTTTGCGCCGCTGGTAAAGAATATTGGTCCTGCAATCGTGGGTCCATTATCGTACTGAACCGTTTACTATCAGCCGGAAACTGCTTCACCCAGTCCAATAAATTTTGTTCAGTCCTAGGAAAGTTCCTCTCCAGCGACTTCCTACCAGTGAGGATTTCATATACCACCACACCAAAGCTCCACACATCGCTCTTAGCATTGAGATGCCCGGTCGCAATGTAATCGGGAGCAGCGTAGCCATGAGTCCCAACAACCTACATAAATGAAAGCAATAGTTACCCCTGCTGCAAGGAGAGTGCATACGATAGATTTTGACTCGGTGCCAAAAGATGTTGCAATGGTGGGGAGAGAGAATCAATTATTTGGCGCCTATCTCCAGATAGAGAGAGGTTGGATTTTCCAAGATTGGAACCTCAGGCAAAGGGACTCATGGCATGAGTGTGCAACCAAAGGAACAAGCTCGTACGTGTATATTCCATTATGAAAAGAGACTTGATTTGGAACATGCACACAGTTATGAGGTGCATAACATCAAAGTAGCTAGTAGGGACTAAATGGAACTTACAGCCGTGGAAACGTGAGTGTGCCCGGGCATCGGACCTTCTCTGGCGAGCCCGAAGTCTGATAACCTTGGCTGGAAATCCTCGTCCAATAGGACATTTGATGTCTTAAAGTCTCGAAATATCACCTTTATCATCACAACAAAGAAAAAGCGGGTCACATTCTGCATGCACTGAGCATCGAACATCATTCTTACGGTCAAACAACAAAGAAGAAGCAGATTGAAAACCAGCCTATCCTAGTTATAGGTGAATAGATGTATCCAAATGATGAACGCTAAAATCAGTCAATAGTTCTTTTGTTCTTTTGTTCTTTTGTGTTTATTTTTATTTTTTTTCTTTCTACTGTTTGCTACTCATAACATATGCATGTACTTAAAAGCTGAACACTTTCATTCCCCATTCCCCATAAATACAGAACAGAGACCAAAACATGACTATACGAGGATACAACACCATCTTTGCGCTTAATTCCTAGGTAAGATCCCTTCTTTAAGAACACCCATTATTCCAAATCAATGAAATGAAATAAGATCAAAAACAGAGAGAAGGAACTAAGGCATCAACGGCCAACAGAATAATATGGTTTCAAGAAGATGCTTGATGCTTATGATCAACCGGAAACCTACGATACTATGAAATTTGAGCAATCAATCTATATGATCCAAAAATGTGGAGTAAGACTTTGGGAATCTCTAGTAAAGAGAAAGCAGTGAAGAAAAGAAAGTATCAAAGAGCAAAACCTGCACTTCTAATTCTTCATGTAGATAAGCTAATCCTTTTGCGGATCCATACATGATCTGCAATCTCCTATCCCAAGGAAGAGCAGGATATGCCTTGTTAAACAGATGATCTTCCAAACTCTTATTCGGCATATACTCATACACGAGCAATCTTTGGATCCCTCGTTCTCCATCCACAGCGCAAAATCCTATGAGTTTAACAAGATTCGGGTGCTCCACCACACTCAGAAATTGAACCTCCGCCAACCACTGCTTGTGCCCCTGCATGACAAAGGAATGGACACTTAATTAGAGACGATAATAATGAAATGTATCATAAATCGCATCAGCGAAGAAAGGCACAGTAGTTCTACACTAGCTCCTCTAGAAGTTGCCAAATCCTGACATGCTTCAACCAGTTTCAACCAAAAAGGCAAACAAAATGATAATCGTTTCTGGTGTCATAGCTATTCACAGAACCAAGCTACTATGCCACCATTATCAAAGTAAGTCATTTTATGGATAACAAGCAAATAAGGTTAAGTAGCAAGAGGAACCGAGTTATAGAGCAAACTAATTATGCCTAAATGGTCCAGCCATCCAAGCCTCAAGAATCTCAAGTGCTCAATGAGAAATAAGGTGAGTCATAGCTACACCTACAATATGAATCCTAGGATGAGGTTGAAGGTGTATATTGCTCGTTGTCTTTTGTCAATAATGAAAAACAAAATGGGACAGTGAGGCAGCCCATGCAAAAAACGAGGGATGTTTGTTTTAAAGGTTAAAAGAAAGGTTTAGGGAATATAATGCTAACATTATGTGTTGTTAGGAATGAATGGGCTGCAGAGATTAAATGCTTAGGAAATTTCAAAAAAAAAAAAAGAACTTTAGAAAATTCTCCACCGTTGATGTGTTTTAACAACACACAACTTCTATGTTGCTAACAATAAACTCCTTTTTTCTTAAAAGAAAGGGAAAAAAAAGGAGTACAGCAACAGTGTGCTCATACTAAATATGGGAGTTACAGTAGTGCATGCTGCACAAAAATACAAGGTCAAAAAATAATAATAAACAGGAGTTCGGCCGCTTAATTAGAATCCCCAAAAAAAGAGCTTATGAAAAACATAGAATCATCCCACAAGTGGGCCACCAGTATAAAGAAAACGCCTTAGCAACTTGTGGAGGAGATCAAAAGTAATAGAGGCCGCCTCTTTCTTCTCAGGTGATTTTAGCAAGGAAATGATAAAGCTGATTTTTCTTTAAGTTGAGCTTAAGTGTACACTGGAAAGCTACAGAGAATGGATCCCATAGTTCCACAAAGGAGCGGTATAAACAACATGAAAAATCCTTACAACCTTTGTTTCTGAGATTTGGAGGGAAAGGAAAAGGAGGATTTCTGAAAAAGCAGAAAGGTGTCGCCAGGGGAGTTAGATGAGAAGGTGCTGGGACACAAAGCAGAAGGTGCTGGGACGCAAAGCAGAAGTAGTAGCTACGGAAGATCGAGACCTGAGAAACAAATATTGTTGAAGTTTGTCTCAGAAAACGTAGTAGGAGACACAACTGTGCAAGGGCAAACACAACCGTGCATGCTGGGAGATCTGCAGGTTCAAAAACACGACCAGACTCCGTGCGTGGCAGGCACGGCTGTGTGGGTCTGTAGCAAGAAAATCTTCACATTTTTATATCTTCTGTTTTAATTGAGCCCTATATATATGGCCATGCATAAAGGAGAGAGAGAGACACGAAAAATAGGACTACCATAAAGATTGTGAGAGACTTTCTCTAGAGTTTGAGCAAAAAAAAAAAAAAAGAGATTGAGAGATAGAAAGAGACGATCGTTGTAATCGTGTGATTTGATTAGTGGATTGTTTCTTGTAGGGTTTTTCTCTTGGTGATCGAGGTTTTCCTACGTTAAATCTTGCGTTTTGTTCCTTTGTTTTTGTTTGGGTTGATCGTTACTTGATTTTAGTATTCGAATCCATCAGATTATCGGGACGAATTCGTAACAGGGGTATCAGAGATCCAAGTTGCATCACGAAAAGAAAGTTCGGATCTTTGAAGGGAAAGATTGGATCTTTGCAATAAAGATCAGATCTTTGATAAAGATTAAACTTTCGGAGTTGGTGAGTTGCGCGGATGAGAAGATAGTGAATACAATATAGTTCGAAATCCAGCCTTTCGATGAGAAGATGAAGTTCAGTATCTGACAGGGTACGATTAAAGATATCTTAATCCAGCAACGACTCTCGAAGGCGCTTAAAGATAAAAAGCCCGTTGATATGAAAAAGGAAGATTGGGAGGAGATGAAAGAGAAGAGGGCAGCTACCATGCGCTTGAGTCTCGCGCCAAAGATAAAATACCAGGTTTTGTCGGAGACTTCTCCCAAGGTGTTGAGAGAGAAACTGAAGAATATTTATATGACGAAGTCGTTGTCAAATCAGCTCTTCTTGAAGATATACCTGTTTGATTTGAAGATGAAGGAATGAGCACATTTGAACAACCACATAACAGAGTTCAACAGGTTGATGACTTAGTTGACCAGTTTAGAAGTGAAGATAGATCCGGAAGATCAAGCCTTGATCTTATTGAAATTGCTTCCTACTTCCTATGCTGCGGTTAAGACAGCCTTGCTTGTTGAAAGAGACAATTTGAAGGTTGAGAATATTATTTCCGCAGTGTTTGATGCGAGTAAGTTGAACCCAATTCTGATCAATGAAAGTGAAGGCTTTGCAGCGAGGTCCAAATCCAAGAGGAGGACAAAAAACAAAACTCAGGTGAAGTATTACAAATGCCATATAATGGGACACTATGCGATAGAGTGTCCAAAGAACAAGAATAAAGGGAGAAAGTCAAGTTCTGCGAATGTGGCAGAAGGGAACCACGACGACGAGGATGGAGAGCTCTACATGATCTCAGATTCATCGGATCTCCAGAAAGATTCTACGACAGAAAAAGATATCGATTCTGATTGGTTTGCTGATTCAAAATGTTCTTTTCATGTTTGCCAGAGTAGAAATCTCTTTTACAAGTTTGTACCCAGTATTGAAGGTGCCATATTGATGGATAATGGTGAGATATGCAAAATCCTTGGAATAGGTACAGTCAAGATCAAAATGTTTGATAGGACTGTTCGTACTTTAGGAGGTGTCAAATTTATTCCTAATATGAGAAAAAAATCTGATCTTAGTTGGTGCATTAGATTTCAAGTCTTGCACGATGTCCGTAAATGGTGGAGTGATGAGGATATTTAGAGACATCATAATAGTGATGAAGGCTCAAAAGCTTGACAACCAATTTAAGTTGATTGGGAATGCGGTTGTGATAAACGCGGTTGAGGAGATAGTGCTTCGAGGACAATTGTACAAGAGCCGAGACGGAAGCCACCGTAGGAGTGTCAAGATGCCAAGGGATGAATCAGGTGACACAGTCTCAGGGGTTCGCATACAGATGATGAAACTTCAGTCAGTCATCGAGAGCTATCGGTAGCACAAGAAGTACAGGTGCCAAAGATCAACGGATAACAGAGAGGACTGAGGGTATTAGAGCATCATGTAGGATGACTGGTAGGTACAGGTGGGTGTTGAGGGCGGAAGTTAAGGTGATGAGCCTCACCTTTGAGGTCTCAAATTCTTTATAAAGAAGAGTGATTGAGTGTACCTACCACAGGAAACGGGGTCCAAGATCATGACCGAGTGGGTTACGAGGTGGTCACTCGATCTAGGTGTTTCGGAAAGTTTAAACAGGTGTTATGTAGCTCTTCTTTGACAAAGATGGAGATAGTTGAAGTTTGTCTCAAAAAATACGGCATGAGACATACCCGTGCGAGGGCAAACACGGCCGTGCGTGGTGGGAAACACGGCCAGACACGGGCCCTGCGTGTCAGGCACGACCATGCGGGCCTTTAGCGAGAAAAACTCCACATTTTTATATATTTTATTTTAATTGAGCCCTACATATATATGACCATGCATTAGGGCGAAAGAGACATGAAAAATAAAGTTGTCATAGAGTTTGAACGAAACACCAGAGAGATTGAGAGATAAAGTGATAGAGAGATAGAGAGATAGAGAGATCGAAAGATAGAGAAAGACGATCGTTGTAATCGTATGATTCGATTAGTGAATTATTCCTTGTGGGGGTTTTTTTTTCTCACGTTAAATTTTGCGTGTTGTCACTTTATTTCTTGTTCGTGTTGATCGTTATTTGATTGTGATATTCGGATCTATCGGATTCTCGAGTTGATTTCGGATCGAATTCGTAACAAATATGATGACCGATAGCAAACGAAGGTAGCTGAAATGAGGAAATCATATGCTTTGAAAAAGATGTTAAACAGCAGTATTATGTTTACTGTAAGTGCTGGTTGTGAAGGTAGTATAGGAGATATTGCTAGAAGGAAGTGGAAGTATATTTGTAGAGACTATGAAAGATGTACAGATTGGTAATATCATGTACATGAATGTGAAAAGAAAAAAAAGAAGGGGGGGGGGGGGGGAGTAAATTACGGTGTGAGAACCTT
>JAOVYX010003552.1:0-70120 GCA_035668315.1 Drosera spatulata
AACAAAATAGTAACATTATATCACTCCTTAGAACATATGTAAAGTACATACGTTATAAACGCATGAATAAATGTAACAAAACGAATAATCAACATTATAAAATAATGCTATAACTTCAAAATATGACGCGTTAGAAATAATGAATAGTTAATAAATAACACGCGACTAAAAGTAACGAATAAGAGACGTTAACGTTATATTATAATATAATGATATAACGTTAGAAATATCGTTATTAATATTTTTGGGATAATTAATTCGACACGAATCAATTATCGGAAGATCAATATTACGAAATTGGGATAAATAACAGTCCGATGAAAACTTAACGAGGGTATATTTTACCCCCATTCACTTTGTAGTACTCTTTTTCTCCTCCTGAAATCCATTCCCCCACAAACAATATTGCATCAGGATACGATAAAAGTACACATTATGTCACTGCAACCCGTGCTCACATTATAATACTCCCTCCCTGTCTCCTTCACTGCTATTCTTCATCACCACCATCAAACACCTCTCCACCACCACACCACGTTTATAACGTTATAACGTTGTAACGTTATTCGTTCGTAATATTTATTGGCGCGTTCATTTAATCATCCCAAATATTCCTTCGTCATAATTGATTTAATAACCAAATATTTCCTTGGGTTCAATCTGTAACCTTTAAGCGTGACTATTTTTATTTCGTAACGTTAAATTCAAAGTCTTTTATTTGCATTTTATTTACATATGTACTGTACGCATGTTTTATATTCATTTTTAAATTCTCCAAATTTTCGGGTATTACATTCACGAAATAGATCATTGATACTTTTATGGTTTAATTAATTTTCGACTAAAATCAAGTCTTGATCATTTGAGAATTGTGATGGTATCTTTTCGAAACTGAATCTGAAAGCATGGTAATAAACTTAAACCAGAATCTCCCTTCTAATACATCTCTATTTCGAATTAGCTTTCCTAGAGACAACAATCACAACACTCGTTATTCAAAAATAAAAAATCAATTCAGAAGTTATTAGCTATGTTCAAAGTTTGACTAATCCACGCAGAGAAAACTTTGTCAAGAAGTTCGAAAACTTTGTCAATTGAGGTGTTTTATTGTTTGAGGAGCTTCGATGGTCGAAGTTTATGCCAAAGATGGTCGACAACGACATGGTCGATGGTTGGCCTCTAAAAGCTAATGGCCGTAGAAGTTACTAATGGACCAGAATGACATTTCAACGGTTGATGAAAAGATAATGTTAGCTAGATGATGTCGCAAATTAGAGAAAAATGAGATTGAGTGAAAAGAGAAGGGAAGGGAAGACAAAATCAATCCTACAATACATGAAAAAGGAACCAAGAAATCATATTGACCTAAGAGCCAAGATCATCATATTAACTTGGTAGAAGGTAGAGAAACACATCGATTGAAGTTGAAGAGAAGATGAATAGAATGTATATTAATTTGGTATTTATTTTTGAAACATTATAACTAAAATACCCCCAATTATTGACACACCATTGAGATCCATTTGTAAAATTTGAATAGATAATAGATAATAGATAATAGATAATTAACTAGGGGGTTACTGTAAGTTTTGATACCCTATCAACCCTATCGTACTCATAACTTTTCTTGAGATTAATGAATTCTCTCTCACAAAATTGTCTTTGCCATATCAAAAATTAGCTTGACAATATCAATCCCCTTTAACTATTGTTAAACTATGTGCATAAGTTCACTCCAATCACTTCTCATTTTGTATGATTTCACTTGTTTTTTGGATTTCTCCCTCTAAACTTGGTTCTTAAGTTTAATATGTTAATATTTATACTTATGACATTATAGACAATAGATCAAAGAAGAGTAAAGAAGAAGAAAGTGTAAAGCGAATTGACATTTCAATAAAATAGTCAAACTTATTCGAATCAATATTGAACTCGGTTTGTTCTACTCGCGAACCTATCGAGTCAGGTTGATGAGTTTCACGAACCTATCGTGAAGAGTGGTAGTGAGAAGGGTACGATAGAAAAGACGAAAGATGTCTGTGAGAAGAAGATTTGTGATTTTAGATTAAAGGGAAAATTAGTGAATCAGAAGAAGAATCTAAATGATAAAGATGTTGTGATGAAAGCTCAGCGGTATGGAGCTAATGTGACTAGGCCACTAGTGAATGAAAGGAGACAATCGTATGTTGAGGTTGCTAAAGGTGATCAACTTGGACCTAAGAGGGGAATCGTGGTTCGGGTGGTAGATATCAGCTCTCCTATGTGCATCGAAGGGAGAAGGAGATTGAGGTTACCCCCGATGATGTTGTGGAGACTCATTAATATTGGAGTTGTGTCTTAATAGGGTATGTTCTAGGGGAGAGAGTTCCCTTTTAGTAATGAAGACGTATGTGGAGAGGGCTTGAAGAGGTGTGGTGAGACGTAATATTCATTTGTACGAGAAGGGATATTTTGTATTTTGCTTTGGAAATGAGGCTGATCGTCAAAAGTTGTTGAGGAATAGGTGGTATTTTTTTTAATTTTTTTTTATAGATAACTCTTTGTCTTGTGAGAATGGAAGCCACATTTTGCGTTTAAGGCCGATGCCATGGAGCGTATATCGATTTGGATCAAGTTTTTAACCTTGATCTGGAGTCTTGGAGAAGTGGACCATTGATAAGCTGGCTAGTAAAGTTGGGTATTCTATTAGAACTAATAGCATGACAACAGAACGAGAACGTATTACTTATGTTAGTGTGTTAGTTGATATTGATAACTTTAAGAAAGTGATTGAGGAATTCTCCTTTCGAGGGCCATTTGGAGAGCTTATCAAGCAGAGAATGGAGTATTAGTGGATATATGTTTGATGTTCTTCTTGTCGTCAATGGGACATAAGGATGTTCAATGCACTTGGAAGTCAAAGGTAATTCACATGTGGATATATAAGGATGTGGTTCCTACCAATGTGGTTGTGCAAGTGCAGGTTGACAGCAAAGACGAAGTGCTTCTTGTGGATCCATTGAATGAATAGAAGGGAGTTAGAAGAAGGGTTCAAAGTTGACTCAAGATAGGGTGTCTGCTAAGTTGCAGAAGATGACTGATGACCCTACTAATGTCTTGATTATGAAAGGTGTTCATCAACATAGGGAAATGACTTGTTTTAGTGCTGTTATTGTGGTTGAGCTTGAAGTGGGAAGTTTGGGAGGCTTCAAAGGGGATATCATGGGGATAACATGATGATTTGAGCTTGGAATTCAATGAGTCGTATTGCTCTTGAGAAGTATAAGGAGATAACGCTGTTTGTACCAAAGTACAAGGTACCGTTGCTATGGTGTCTTGAGACTCGAATAAAGTATGGAAAGAAGGCGAAGGTGATTGATGAGTGTGAATACACTCATATTTTTTCAAGTGAATTTCTTTTATTTTGTTGTGTTTAGTGTCATTTCGTTTGTGTTTTGTTTTGTTTTTTATTTGGAACATTGGTTCTTCTCTTTATATGTTTTTCAAGAAGATTTGATCGAGAAAAAAAAGTTTTGACGTTTACTCGAAATGATATGAAGTGGACTAAAGTGGTAGTCAGGTTTAAAGAAGTTTGGATGCACGTGGACGACGTTTCCTACATTATTTTGAGCTTGGATGATGTGTATTATGAGTTTGAATATGTTCGTGATTGATTGGAGGCATTTATAGATCGATTTGATGTGTTATATAGCTATCACGACCTCCGGATGCGAAGTCACGCCCATGATACATCACGGTCATGACGTGATCTGCATTGAATATTAGAAGAAGAATAATCCAGCACGATCGTGACGGTCATACCTATCAAAGATTTTTGTCAGCTTCGTTTGGTCACAAGCGTATGACCACATGGCTTCCGTCCCGGCATGAAGTAACTTACCAGAAAGATTTTTACGAGATTTTCACACTTCGTTTAGGATTTTTTTATTTTCCTATAAATATTTATGTTATGACTTTTAGCAATTTGAGGGTTAGAATTCGACCTTCGTCGCTAGCGTCTCACAAAGTTTTTTTCATTTTCGTTCGTTGTGGAGATTAGAACAGGAGTTTATGCTTTGGATTCATATTTGGATCTGCTTGCAATCGTTTGGATCATTTATTTTATGCAATTGCATCATTCTTTCCTTTCTCTATGGGATTTGATGATCATGTTTACATATTATATGATGATTTGTTTGTTTTCATTCATCATAAGTGGGTAGATTTACATGTAGGAAATTTAATAACGATGGTAACGTGATGGGATTATGAGATAACATGCCTAAATCATTAAATCAAATTTACTGCATATGAATGTTGTTGAAGATCAAAACTTTAACATGATTAACATTACAATCTATGTCCAAATTAATTGCTTAGATGTGGTTATATGTTAATCTACCTAATTGGTTTAAGTTTTCTTGCCATACAAAATAGCAACTAATTGGATTATGATTTAAGTTTTCTTGTCATGATCTAATCGGGATCTAAAACATATGAAGGATTAGTTTATAAAGCTTTATTGCTATAATTTCATGTTTGCTATGTTCCTTGATTGAATCGAGTATCTATTTAATATACGTATGATTTCTCTGTATGTTAGATTAGATATTTAGTGTTAATTGCGTACGATTTCCTGATAATTAATACTCTAAAGAATGTGATTAAAGTCGTCCCCTTTGTTGTAACCAAAACATTCATAACAAATCGAATAAAATACTATCACTGATTGATATCTGAACTAAGACAGAGTTATGATTGTTTCCTACACTTGTTTCCAATCGGTAAAAATATTAATCAATTTCCATCATAGTTTAGTTAGTTAATTAGTTAATTTTAACTATTTTTCAATTTGATTAAAACTAAACCCCCTACGACTTTAATTTCTTAAAACCAATAAAAACTCGTCGTGATCGTTACAACTATCTTGAACAACCGTCTCTATGGGATCGATCTTTGCTCATATTTCTACATTAGTTTAGATTAATTTAGAATGTGAGTGAGTACACTTTAATTCTAATTTAACGTGCTTACGACAACAATCATCATTATTGTGGAGATGTTTTCAAAACTGGGTATTATTGGACAGTTATGATAATGCATAGAATGTCGGAATTAAGTAGTGAGGGATCCTCATAGATGACATGTTTAACTCCTTGAGAACACATATAAACTTATCCATTGCCATACAATAGATGAATGCAATGGGGTGTCTTTTCTAGTGACTTACATTTATGCAAGGAAAGATAGCTCTCTTCGAAATGTTCTATAGATGGCTATCAGATAAGAGGAACCAAAAGGATATTCCATGGGCAGTTTTAGGTGATTTCAATGCTTTTATGTTTTTTAAGAAGAAGGTGGATACTAGGGAGTTCTGGTTGATCCATGAGAGGAATTGCCCAATGGAGTCCAATGTGCAGGCCTTGAAAATGTAAGGAGTTCGAGATATTTCCATACATGGCACCAAGAAAAGTCTTCACGAACTAAGATTGAACTTTATTGGATTATGACAAATGGTGCTTGGCTTTCAATTTTTCCAGGTGCTGAAGTTCTCTTTGGGAAAGCAGAGATCTCATATCATTGGCCAGGTATTCTGTAATGCCACGACACTTAGATAACTTATAATCACGTGACGTCACTGCCGTTACAGACAGGAGTCCATAGTAAGGCAATTTCATAACAGGGTTTACATAAGAGAGCATAAGAGAAAGCAATTATGAATACAGCTCATCACGCATAACTCATTCCACAGTTATGTTTCCTATATAGGTTATTATACAATCTTCGATACCATACCCAAGTAATGACCGAGCGCTAACAGTCGATTATTATAATCATCCATAGTTGGGCCTCAAGGCTCAAATACTACCATACATTGTAGATAGTACATATATTACAAGAGATCCTCATTCCAGTGCAACTACTCGGATGATTCGTCCTCCTCAAGTGAACCTACACAAGAAACAAAACAAAGAAAATAAAAAAACCCATGAGTAAAGATTCGCTTAGTAAACCCCGGGTACTGCCATAGGTTGAAAGTCACGTGCTATAACCCTGACACCTGCTATACCACGTCACACTTGGCAATATATTAAAACCCCCTTTTTTGTTATCATTGTTATTTGACCTCGACCATTCTATCATTCTTTTAGTTATGACTCTACCATGTTCTATCCCGTCATGCTTTCTAATCAGTATTATTTCCTATCACTGTAGCACGTGCTACAGTGATATTAACTTTCACCTTTAGACCCCACCACTGAAAGAAAGAGAAGACTTTTCCTTTCTCTTTTCGAAATGCGACCAGAGAATCATCGAAGGGGCATCTGCCCCTTACCAATGCGACCACAGAACCATAGAAGGGGATCAACCCCTCATCAATGCGATCATAGAGCCATAGAAGGTGTATCCATCCCATATCAATGCGACCTCAGAACCATCGAAGGGGCATCCACCCTTAATCAATGCGACCATAATTGAAAGGAAGGAAACTAACCTTCTTTCTCCCTCAGCAATATCACGTTAATTTGTATTCTCGTAATCATTTATGATTTCATTATAATATATACACATTTAATTCTAGTTACGCTCGTATCGTATTATCGCCCAACCGTTACACAAACGGTGATCGTCAAACCATACAGTTACTTCATACATCACATCATCTCCCAAACTCACCGCAACCTACGGATCATCGTCTCAGTACAGTCCCAAACTAATCACATCACACATCATAGATCCACACCAAACAACAATATATTGCTTACATAGTCTCAGTTCATGACCAAGGGAATTAGAAGGGGGTTGGGTTACCTAAAAATGGATGTGTTGATGTGTGTGGAAGCGGCTGCGGGTATCGGAGTGGCGGAGGCTGTGGCTGGTAGCGGAACAGGTGACAGCGCGCTGGGCAGCGGCTACGACGGCTGTGGCTGGCAAGATGGTGGGGTGGCAGTTGGTGGCGATTGCAACAGGATGGGTGGTGCTTTGATGGTGGCTGCGGGCTGGATGGCGGTGGGACACGACGACGACAGGCGGTCAGGCGATGACCCGGTGGTGATGCGAGATTAGGAGCTCCTCGAGTCACGTCAGGGGTGGGGTTGACCGGATCCGGGCTCGCCGGCGACAAGGTGGCAGCAGGCGGCGACTGGCTGTGGCAGGTGGCGACATCAGAGCTGGAGATGATGGGGGAAAGGAGCAGGGAAGAAGGGACAGTAGGTGGTTGCTGCGTGGCTGATTGACGACGGCTGCGGGGGAAGGCTGTGCAACGCCGGCTCGGCTGGGGAAGAGGGGAGAGAGACCGGGGAAAGGAGAGGTGGGGATGAGAGTGAGTTGGGAGGGATAGGGAAGGGAGGGGATAGGGTACGCGTGGCAGCTCGCGATTGGTCGGATTGGGATAGTTTCGGATTTCATTATCTTTTGAAAATATATTTGGTAAAAATATTTTCGTTAATCGTCGAAATAAATATATCAAAATTTTCAGAATTTCGTTACGATTTCATATTTATAGGTAAGACGACATTCTGAAAAACTAATTTTTCTCGATTTATTGCTTTACTATCAACTTCTAAAAAGTTTCGTCCTCGAAACTATGTAGCCTCGACTACCAACTTTTAGGAATTTATCAATCACCTTGAAACAGGCGAGGGTAGCGTGCGTTCACGTCATCTCTTATGGTTTCCAAACGGCTTCGGATACCTCGCCGTTCAACCAAAGGACTTTGACTAGAGCTATTGTTTGATTCTTCAGGACCTTCTCATCATGGTCTAATATCTCTTGTGGTTGCTTTTCGTATGTCAAGTCTTCATTCAATTCCACTGGTACATGTTGGAGGACATGGTTTAGGTCGGCTTGGTACTTCCTCAGTTGTGAGACATGAAACACGTTGTGCACTGCTGACAAATCAGCTGGTAAAGCCAGTCGGTAAGTAAGCGACCCTAATCGTTCTAGGATTTCAAAGGGGCCGATATAGCGGGGGTTTAATTTACCTTGCTTTTCGAACCTCATTACTCCCTTCATTGGGGAGACTTTTAGAAAGACGTGGTCTCCAACTTCAAATTCCAATGGTCGTCGTCGATTATCCGCATAACTCTTTTGTCGGTCTTGGACGGTCTTCATCCGGGATTTGATCATCTTGACTGTGTCGGCCATCTGTTGCACCATCTTGGGTCCTAGCGCCACCATGTCGTCAATGCCATCCCAGTGCATCGACGATCGACATTTTCTACCGTATAAGGCTTCGTACGGTGCCATGCCAATGCTAGAGTGAAAGCTATTATTATAGGTGAACTCCATCAGTGGTAAGTATGCATCCCAACATCCCGTAAAGTCAAGGGCGCACGCTCATAGCATGTCCTCCAGTGTCTGTATAATCCTCTCTGTCTGACCATCGGTTGCTGGATGAAAAACTGTGCTGAAATTCAGACGTGTCCTGCATGCCTTCTGTATGCCCTTCCAGAATCGTGATTGAAACCTAGCATCTCTATCTGAAATGACAGAACTTGGTACGCCATGGAGCCTAACAATTACGTTCACATATAATTCCGCCATTCGCCTCACATTCCACGTCTTCTTTATGGGTAAGAAATGTGCGGATTTAGCCAGTCTGTTCACGATGACCCAAATCGAGTTCTTACCCCCAGTAGTCGTTTGAAGTCCGATGATAAAATCCATGGATATTGACTCCCATTTCCATGTGGGAATTTCCAATGGTTGGAGTAATCCCCCGGGTCACTGGTGTTCAAATCTTAACTTGTTGGCATGTGAGGCATCTTGACACGAATTTTGCTATTTCTCTCTTCATATTATCCCATCAAAAGTTCCGTCTCAAGTCTTGATACATCTTGTTACCTCCAGGGTGGATGGAGTATGACGTCTGGTGTGCCTCCTCCATGATTCTTCTCCTTAGTTCCGGATCACTAGGCACGCATAGCCGTCCCTGGAATCGTATGGCACCATCTTCATGAATAATGAAACCTCGGGCCTTCCCTAGGTATATTTCGTTCCTTATCCTCTTCATTGATTTGTCAGTCCCCTGAGCCTGGACTATCTCTTCTCGTAAGGTCAACTGAATCTGTAAGCTTGTCATCACCTTTTCCAGCGAGGGTATTCGAATCTCTATCCCCAGCTTGTTAAAATCATCGATTAGTTTGGCCTCTGTGATCCTTAACATTTGTATACTACCCTCCGCTCTACGGACCTTCCTACTAAGTGCGTTCGCCACTACATTAGCCTTGCCTGGAAGATACTGAATATCCAGGTCGTAGTCCTTTATCAGCTCTAACCATCTTCGTTGTCTCATGTTCAACTTCTTTTGTGTAAAGATGTACTTCAGGCTTCTGTGATCAGTGTAGACCTGACATGTGACTCCATACAAATAGTGTCGCCAGATCTTGAGGGCAAATACTATAGCAACCAATTCTAGATCATGTGTCGGGTAGTTCACCTCGTAGGGCTTTAGCTGTCTTGATGCGTACGCAATCACCTTGCAGTGTTGCATCAACACGCACTCAAGACCCTGTATGGAGGCATCGCTGTAGATGCAAAAATCCTTCCTCACCTGCTGGAAGGGCGAGGACCGGTGCTGTAGTTAGGCATCTCTTTAGTTCTTGAAATGCCGCTTCACATCTGTCTGTCCACAGAAACTTTAAGCATTTACGCATCAGATTCGTTAGGAGTATTGCTACCTTGGAAAAATCCTTGACAAATCGACGATAGTACCCCGTCAATCCAATGAAGCTTCAAACTTCAGTTGCGTTGGTCGGTCTGACCCACTCCGTAACTCCTTCTATCTTTTTTGGATCGACCCTGATGCCTTCCCCAGAAACCACGTGCCCGAGGAATGCGACCTCCTCCAGCCAGATCTCACACTTCTTGAACTTGGCGTACAACTGGTGGCTTCGTAACGTTTGCAGGACTATGCATAGATGTATTTCGTGATCTTGTATGGTTTTAGAGTAGAGTAGAATGTCATCAATAAAAACCACTACAAATTGATCGAGGTATGGATGGAAGATTCGATTCATCAAATCCATGAACGCCGATGGAGCATTCGTAAGCCCAAAAGGCATCACTAGGAATTCGTAGTGCCCATAGCGTGTGCGAAATGCCGTTTTGGGGATGTCGCTACGTCGAATGCGTAGCTGATGATATCTCGACCGAAAATCGATCTTAGAGTAGATGATTGCTCCTTGTAACTGGTTAAACAGGTCATTAATCCGAGGTAGTGGGTATCGATTCCTAATCGTGATTTTATTAAGCTCACGATAATCGACACATAGCCTCATACTCCCGTCCTTCTTCTTCACGAAAAGTACTGGTGCTCCTCACGGTGAGAAGTTGGGTCGTACATATCTCTTCTGTAGTAATTCCTCTAACTGCTTCCTCAGTTCCTTCAGCTCTACTGGGGCCATTCTATAGGGTGCTTTAGACACTGGAGCTGCGCCAGGTACTAAGTCAATGCCAAAATCGATTTCTCGACAGGGTGGCATTCTCAGGATGTGCTCCGGAAACACGTCTCCACATTCTCTTAGAACGGGTATCGCGGAGATGTCAATTCCCATCCCAGACGATGTCTCGAGACTACACAGATAACCTCGGCATCCCTTATGTCGAAGTTTCTGCGCAGATAATGCCGATACTAGCCGTAGTTCAGATCTCGAGCCCTCTCCATGGAAGACAATCTTTCCACCTTTGGACTCTTCAGATGAACGAGTTTCTTCTCACAGTCGATGATTACTTTATGTGTTTCTAGCCAGTTCATTCCCAAAATCACATTGAAATGATAGAGATGAAACTGGATCAGGTCAACTGGAAATTCTTCACGGCCTATCACTATCGAGGCCTGAGGGATGTGACTCGTGCACTGTACGATGTCACCATTGGGTAACCCAATGTGGATCATCTTGTACATATTAATGGTTGTGATGTCGTGGCCTTTCGTGAATGACGTAGATATGAACGAGTGGGTGACACCCGAGCCAAACAAGGCGTAAATAGACTGAGATAATAAATGGATGTTACCCGTCATGGCGACGTCACTCTGTTGTACAGCCTGTGGTTCCATCATGAACACTCTGTCGCCTGGCCTGTATCCGGATCCCGCCGTTTTCTTACTTGACGGTCCCGGACGAGATCTTGAGATAGCCCCTCTAGAACGGGGCGGAGCAGTAGGTGCATTCCCAGGGCAGTCGCCGCTCCTATAACCGGTCTCCCCACAGGTGAAGCAGGAAAGAATCCTTGTACGATAGTCCCGGCCAAAGTGCCCTTCCTTGCCGCACTTATAACATCCGGTGAAGCCAAGGGGGTAACCCTGCGGTCCCGAGACAATATGCTGACTGCCTCCCGGACTCAGTGGGGATCCCAACTGCTGGTTGGGCTATCCTCGAAATCTCTTGGGCGACTCATCGTAGGATGAAGTGTTGCTATGTGATGATCTCTATAGGGGTGAACTCTTTTCGGACCCAGAGTAGGAAGACTGGCCGAGGCACTTCCCCCTTCGGTTGCCCTGTACAGTAGGTAGTTCCTCGTCTTCTTCATAGAAGCTCTGCTCCTGGTTAAGCACTGCTTCATACATGTCCTAATAGATGGCAAACTCCATGGCTGTTATGGCTGATTTGAGCCTCAAGTTGAGGCCCCTACGGAATTGGCTCTTCTTCTTCTTCTCTGTGTGATAAAATGTTGGCATGAAGTATAGGAGTTTCGTAAACTCCTGTGCATATTCTATCACCGTCATATCTCCCTATTGTAGAGTGATCAGTTTTTCTTCCTTACCCTCCTGCAACTGCTTGGGGTAATACCTGTTCCGGAGTAGTTGAGTGAATATCGTCCAATTCAACCCTGGGGCTCCGGCGCGGTCCTCTATGGTATGCCACCAAGCGTCTGCCTCCCTTGGAGAAAGTAAATGGCATAGTTTACCCACCAGTGTTCCGGACTGTGAACAACAGCAAATAACCTCCAGAAGACTTGGGTCACCCTCCCCAGTGAAACACGGCGGATTGAGTGCATTGATGTTCCTGAACATTATATCAAGATCCTCTGCGGGTTGAGGGCCCCGGTTCCTAGCTCTCTTGAGCTCATCGACTAAGAACTCAGTGACTCGGTCGCTCGGTGTATTCACCACTCGCTGTCCTCGGGAGCCCCCCGCTCGGGGTGATCCGTAAGCTCTGCCTGGAAAGACGGGGACTTTCGACGAGTCAGCACCATACTGATGGTGAGGATCCATCGGTTATCTGTAGTTAACCGACAAGAAAATCTCAGATTATGTTTGAATTGTAATGAAGTACTCAACCAGTATATATAGAACATCAAATGCACAGCAAACATGACTTGGAATAATATTTATCACGTTTTATGGGTCCACCATAACGTGGCCTCATCCCGTCCGCAACTATATCTCTTAGTTCGAACACGCGCAATTATAGGTACAATTATTACATCTTTGGGATCCACGTTAACATGGTCTCATACAGTCCACACCTAAATCATTTAGTTCACGCGCAATGTCCTTATGGACTTATTATACATGATTCGTCGAGAATCCCGCTTATAGGTGATATCCCATAGTTTCGTCGCTTATCTCCATGTCGGCATAAATTTCATTGAATATTTCATCAAAGCCCACTCGCCATTTGCCATCCTCAAGATACTTCTCATTTGGCTTTCCATCTATGAGCAGATCTGCATACGCTTCTCGATATGTCCTGAACTCTTCTTGAGGAAGGCACTTCAGTAAGATCTTGGCCTGAAAGACCAGGTGTTTAAAACATCCATTCAGATCGGCAGCTTTTGGGAAGAAGTGGTTACAGACCCAGTCGATGTGCTTACACAGCCTGGTCCTAGTGTGATAGCGGGGTGTCATTTCCAGTACGTCATCCACTTCCAATTCGATGCTATAACTCATTCTGCAACACCACAACGAAGCACATGCTCAATCAGTGTACTTAAACCAGTTGTAACTTACAATATTATCGTCCATACGTTTCTATTTTTATGTTTTCTCTAGGTCCTTTGTAAACCCATGGCTCTGATACCATTCTGTAACGCCACGACATTTAGATAGCTTATAAGCACGTGACGTCACTACCGCTACAGACAGGAGTCCATAGCAAGACAAATTCACAACAGGGTTTACATAATAGAGCATAAGAGAAAGCAATTATGAATACAGCTCATCACGCACAACTCATTCCACAGTTATGTTTCCTGTATAGGTTATTATACAATCTTCGATACCACACCGAAGTAATGACCGAGCACTAACAGTCGATTATTACAATCATCCATAGTGGGGCCTCAAGGCTCAAATACTACCATACATTCTAGATAGTACATATATTACAAGAGAACCTCATTCCAGTGCAACTAATCGGATGCTTCGTCCTCCTCAACTGAACCTACACAACAAACAAATAAAAGAAAATAGAAAAACCCATGAGCAAAGATTCTCTCAATAAACCCCGGGTACTGCCAGAGGTTGAAAGTCACGTGCTATAACCTTGACACCTGTTATAGCACGTCACACTTATCAGTATATTAAAACCCCCTTTTTTGTTATCATTGCTATTTGACGTGGACCATTATATCATTCTTTTAGTTACGACCCCACCATGTTCTATCCCGTCATGCTTTCTAATCAGTATTATTTTCTATCACTGTAGCAAGTGCTACAGTGATATTGACTTTCACCTTTGGACCCCACCACCGAAAGAAAGAGAAGGCTTTTCCTTTCTCTTTTCCAAATACGATCAGAGAATCATCGTAGGGACATCCGTCCCTTACCAATGCGACCACAGAACCATCGAAGGGGCATCCACCCCTCATCAATGTGACCACAAAACCATCGAAGGGGCATCCATCCTTCATCAATGCGACCTCAGAACCATCGAAGGGGCATCTACCCTTCATCAAGGCGACCACAGAACCATCGAAGGGGATCCGCCCCTCATCAATGCGACCACAGAACAATTGAAGGGGCATCCACCCCCTATCAATGCGACCTCATAACCATCGAAAAGGTATCCACCCTTCATCAATGCGATCACAGACCATCGAAGTGGCATCCACCCTTCATCAATGCGACCACAATCGGAAAGGAAGGAAACTAGCCTTCTTCCTCCCTCAGCAATATCACGTTAATTTGTATTCTCGTGATCATTTATGATTTCATTATGATATGTGCACACTTAATTCTAGTTACGCTCGTATCGTATTATCTCACAATCATTACACAAACGATGATCATCAAACCATAAAGTTACTCCATACATAACGTCATCTCCCATACTCACCGCAACTTGCAGATCATCATCTCAGTACAGTCCAAAATCAATCACATCACACATCATAGATCCGCACTAAACAACAATATATCGCATACACAGTCTCAGTTCACGACCAAGGGAATTAGAAGGGGGTTGGGTTACCTAAAAATGGATGGGTTGATGTGTGTGATAATGCCTGCGGGTATCGGAGTGGCGGAATGGAGGAGGCTATGGCTGGTGGCGGAACAGGTGGCGGTGCGCTGGGCAGGGGCTGCGACGGCTGGCAGCTGACCCGATGGTCCGATGGCAGTTGGTGGCGATGGAGACAAGATGGGTGGTGCTTCGGTGGTGGCTATGGGCTAGCCGGTGATGGGGCACGACGGCGACAGGCGGTGATGCAACGACCCATGGCGATGCGAGATCGAAAGCTCCTTGGGTCACGTCCGGGCTGGGGTTGGTCGGATCCGGGCTTGTCAGCAATAAGATGGCAGCAGGCAGCGACTGGCTGTGGCGGATGGCGGCGTCGGAGCTGGAGATGGTGGGGGAAAGGAGCTGGGAAGGAGGGAGGCGGGGCAGTGGGCCGCTGGGAGGCGATAGTAGGTGTGGCTGCGTGGCTGGTTGACGATGGTTGCGGGGGAAGGTTAGGCGACGGCGGCGCGGCCGGGGAAGAGGAGGAAAGACCGGGGAAAGGAGAGGTGGGGATGAGAGGGAGTGGAGGGGATTGGTGAGGAGGGATAGGAAAAGGAGGGGATAGGATACGCATGACAGTTCGCGATTGGTCGGATTAGGATAGTTTCGGATTTCATTATCCTTTAGAAATATATTTGGTAAAAATATTTTCGTTAATTGTCGAAATAAATATATCAAAATTTTCAGAATTTCGTTACGATTTCATATTTATAGTTAAGATGACATTCTGAAAAACTAATTTTTCTCGATTTATTAGATATTCTCCCCTATAAGCAACTCGAATTGGAACGAAGGGGACCTTTCAGATTCCTAAACCAGTTGACTCTCAATGAGAGGTTTAGATCTATAATCATGCCTCAAGGATCTCTAAACACAGGCCTATTTCTTTGTGAAATGCGATATACTAAATCATTTTAAGAAATAAAGAAGGATTCTATGTGTATCTGGTTGATTCATGAAAGGTACCTCAGAGGGATGATGTCTGGGATGTTGAGGCCAAACCGACTGATAGTTTGTATTGGAAGAATGTGTTGTAAATTCAGGATGCATATTTGAGCTTGTTGCATCAGGATCCAAATGCTAAAGTTTATACCTTGCCGAAGCATGGTGCTTTGGTGAAAATGTGTATGAGCTCATGAGATTACTCCGAAGCACGGTTTTATTTCATGGTTATTGCTCAAATGAAAGCTTAGAACCAGGGACTGGTATTTGAAACATGACCTTTCAGTTGAAGTAGAATGTATATTTTGTTATAATACCATTGAGACTATTTATTATTTGTTTGCTTGTGCCCCTATCCGAAGGAAGTATTTAGGAGGCTAGATGAGATAATGAAGCCAGATTAAGTAGGCAAGTTTGGGGTGAGCGACTCAATTGGATTATTTGATATTTTGAGCTGAGCTAGCAATGCTTAGATGATGTTGTCATGTTGTTTTTGTATGCTGGATTTGGAGAGAGAGGAATTCAATGCTGTTTCAGGAAGGTTGGACAACTGAAGAAGAAGCCGCTACTGTTGGGATAACAAGGCCTGCTAAGAGGAAGGGTTGACTATATATGAATCGTAATTAGTTATGCTGGTTTTGTTTGGTTGATCGTGTTGTGGTATAACATGAGGTATAGCAGATAGGGGATTATAGTGCCTTGTCAACTTTGATGTATAGGTTTTTTGACAAAGAAATGAAAACTAACAGGGTTGATGATTAAAAAAATAGTTCAACCAACTTATTTTCATTATGTGGAAGACTATTTTTTCAAATTTTATTAAGATTCTCCTAAAGTTTTCCTCAATCAAATCAAATCAATATTCAAAGGAAATAAAATAAATCTAAATATTTTTTTGAAAGGAAGCAAATTTACATCTTTGATACAAAAGTAAACAAAATAAATCTAAATGCTACTAACATAAATTTCATTCATCATCTTTGTTTCATCCATCGTCATCTTCGTCGACCATTATCATCATCAAAAGACGTAACACACCCCAAAAAAAGTAAAAAAAATTTGATGTACGTTTTAAACGAGATTGCAGTACGTCTTCACTGAAAGTGTAGTACGTCTTCAATAAAATTAATGTATGCTTTCAATAAAAAAAAATAGTATGCCTTCACTGAAAATGTAGTACGTCTTTATCGAAATGGGAATACTCCTTTATACGTATATGCATAAACCCATCTTCAAACTTTCGAGGTAGTACAAAATCCTCCAACCAAGCCTAAACATAACCTCTCTAATCCACTTATCATACTCCTCAAGCTCTAGTACCAATACTCGTTACAATATGCCTTAAATCCTTCACCCCAAAAAATCTCCTCCCTTCCTGATCCGAAACCCTAAGCGCAACACTCAATTGTCGATCAATTGGCTCCGCTGACATGAGAAATCAAAGGAAGAATCAATCTTGAAGATCTTGTATATCTAACCAGAATCGGTCTTGTTGAAGCCGGGGCGGACATCTTAGAGGAGGAAGACGATGTCAATTGGTGCTTTGTCATATTGGTTTCAATTGTCGTCATTGCGTAGAAGAAAGAAGGATGGGATGAAAACGATGAGCGTGGTCCTTGTTGTGAGGATTTGAGGGTGCATAGTGACTGTGTGTCGAAAACGGTATTCGATGGTGGAGGTGATCCAACATGATAGCTTTGATTATGTGTATAAATGTGTTTTGGGAGGTGTTGATGTACAGGTGTATTTATTGCAAGGTTGTATTTGTATTGTATTGATTGATTTAAGATTTAAAAATTCAAATAATTTACATGATGAAAAATAAATACGTTTAGGATTAAATTAGGGTGTGATATCACTATATGGCCCCGTGGGTAATAAAAAAGAACATGATTGCCCTAGAGATAAATAAGATGTAAAACTAGCCCTATAAGTAATTAACTCTTTTTTTCTTTTTGTTGAAAAAGGAATGAAAACTAACAATGTTGATGATAAAAAATTATTTATTAATAATTTAAAAAATAAATTAGGAAATCAATATAAGAAATCTTAAATGATTGAGTAAAAAATTAAATCCTAATATAAAAAAATGATAGTATCTGTATGATAGAGATAGAATATAAAAATGACTACAAATGATATAAAGAGACTACAAGCTACAATGTATCACACCACCTTGGTTTTTTTTTTTTTCCTTCAACACCGTCCATCTTTACCTAAAAACAAGAAAATTGCTTTCCCTCCTTACCCACACCCCATATATTTTATCCCCATTTTGCCCTATCCAGCCCATCCAATTTCCCATGCGGTTTTGTCCTTTTATCCCATTCACTGCAAAACGCAGACATCCATATATGTTACTTTACCCAAACATTGAAAAATACAATGACACATAACTAAATCAATGCGTATCAGCTCCCTAGAATTACATATGTCCATCCTTCTATAGATCTATGAGTATATTTTTTTATCATATTATCTCAATTTTTCACAGAATAAGTTACGAATTCTTCTATAAATACTAACTCATTTTTTCATTTTCTCATCACTCATAAGATTTCAAACACGTTTCTTTATAATGAAAAATTACAATTTTCCAATTTACATAGTTTGTCGCCTGAGAATGAGATGCCTGGAGTAAATAGCGTATCAAATAATCGTCGTGATTATACACAATAATTTACTACAGATCAGGTAAATGAGCATTTTTTTTCGTTTTTTGATAATAAATTTGAAATACATAAATAATTTATATCACCGTCGTTTTTATACTTATACATATTCGTGTCTACAATGCAGATTTTTCAAAATAGAGAAAATATTAACCTGGGTACGAAAAACAGGTCTTGAAAATGGGATTGTCATGGTTATTATAAATTCTACAAATTTCAATGCTCCTAGATTACCTAGATGTTTTCTTGATTTTGAAAGAGAAGGAAAATATAAACTCTCTCGCATTTTGTTGAAGGTCAGTTCATACAAAGAAATACCGACACAAAAAAAATGTAATTTTCCATTCGAGTTACGAGGTGTACCACAACATTCAGATGATATCATGTGGGGGTTAAAAATAGTATGTGGGTTTTATAACCATGACCTTCCATAGTATTTTGATGGGCACAAGTTT
The DNA here is from genome assembly GCA_035668315.1 of Drosera spatulata. Classification (NCBI taxonomy): domain Eukaryota; kingdom Viridiplantae; phylum Streptophyta; class Magnoliopsida; order Caryophyllales; family Droseraceae; genus Drosera; species Drosera spatulata. The sequence continues at coordinate 18,496 of JAOVYX010003552.1, forward strand.
CCTTATACGCTAAAGTCAAACCAAGTAGAGTTTGTTATTGAGATGCATAAAAGCATTGCTCCTCGTGAAATTTTGGGTGTCATAAAACAAAAAAAAACTTCAAATACCACAAGTATAAAAAGTGTTTATAATGCCATCTTCACCCACAAAAAAATTGAGACAAGAGGTCTAACACCTACTCAATTTGTATTTGATCAACTAAGAAAAGAAAACTACTTATATAATTTTTTGACAAATTCAGACATGAACGAAATCACGGTTATTATTTGGGTCCATCCTATGAGTCTAGAGTTAGGAGTCAATTTTTTAATCAATGTTACTAATTGACGCTACATATAAGACCAATGAGTATCGAATGTCATTATTGTAGGTTGTCGGGTTCACATCTACCTATAAAACCTACTCACTTTTGTTCGCCTATCTTTACAATGAGGATGCCGAACAACTCACATGGGCGTAAACTAACTTAAAAAACTATTGCTTGAAAAGGATGATACCGATCGAGATTTGGCTCTAATGAAAACAATTGAAGGATTGTTTCCTATGGTAAACAATATGCTTTGTGTATTGCACATAAATCAATGAGTATTAAAGAAATGCAGCCTATCCTACGTTCATAATGGAAGGAGTTAACAGAGTCATGACAAATTCTCATCAATTCATCGTGAGAGTCATCATTTCAAACAATGTGGGACGACTTGTGTGAAAACTATTATTAATATCCCGCCGTAATTATCTACCTTCGAGATACACAGATCATGCCTTATAGGGAGCGATTTATTTCAGATTGGAGAAACAAATATATGCATATGGGCTGTAATTCTAGTCAAAGGTAATATTTTTTTCCAGTTGATTTATTTCATTTTAAACTTATTTCATAAAATGATTTTCATTTAATCCTTCCAAAACAATTATTAACTCCGTTTTACAAAGATTGCAACACATACATATTTTGCACCATTATATACGCATGAATACAAGTCTCGTTTTCATATCAAATCACATCTGATCGTCTCGCAACATGTATTAGGTTGAAGTACGTAACTTACACAACTATTAATGTTTCATGACAAAATTTACAAAAAAAAAAAACTATGTTTGATCGTCGTTGCACGCGTGCCCGGTCGAAGGGAGTATTATTTTTCCAAATAGGACGGAGCCTTCTCATGCGAGGCTAAAAGGATACTTGGGAGATACCATGTCATCATTGTAGACTTCTTTCATGAAAATACTTAAGATGTTAAGGTTCCAGTTCGGGATCATTCAAACATCGTTTGAGAAATTTCTCAATATTCCTCATCTCAAGCAATTGCATAACCCAATTTATGATCAAATACGATGCCGGGTGTCATTATTCGCATTGTTGAAAATCAGTGATCAGTTAAGAGGTGCTTCCGAAGCTTCTCCTTATTTGGCCAGTTTGTGTGACTGTTCCTTCAAACCGACGTTTGGATTGTCATGTAAGCATGATCTAGCACAATATCACCATTATTCTATTTCTATTGCGTTATCTAGTATCCATGTTTATTGCCAAACACTCTCTATGCACGCTCAAAGATCTAATGGTGATGACGCATTATCAGATAGAACATCTCAGGTTGTTGAGATACTATAGACCATCAATCCCAATATGCGAGAGAATGTTATAAACAGATTACTCGATATGACAGATCCATCTAAAAACACTGTTCGAGCTCCCTTTTATAACACAGTACACAAAGGACGACCTAAAGATAAGGATGAGCAGAGTGCTCGTCGTATACCTTCGGCATTAGAGACACCTACTAAGGGATGTGCGAACATCACGAGGAAAAGGGAAGGGTCAGAAAGGTTCATCGACGCCAGCCACTCAACTGAGATATACCCCACCTTCTTATATTTTGCATTTCCTAGAGGTTATTCAACATTTTATTTCTAACATTATTGATGCTCAAGGGGATGGTCATTGTGGATTCAGAGAAATAGTTACACTGGTCGGGTATGGTGAGGATCAATGACTCAAGTACGCATGGATCTTATTGAAGAGATCATCACAAAAAAAAAAAAAAAAAATTATATGATGTCTTATCTCCACACCCGGGTTAGGCAGATACTTCACTTTACTCACTCAATTGTTTTGATACTATGACGGGTCAAAAAATTTAGATGGATTGTATGACTTTGAGAGTTGTCATCGCGTCGAGGTACAACATTGTCTTGCATACTTTTGTCATATATGCTAAAGGTTGTTTTACTCATTTGTCATTGAGATCCATTCCGATTCCAACCCGTGAACATCGAGAAATAGCTATTGGACATACTGACAATCATTTCGTACAAGTGTTCTCACATCCTTATTATCCTGTAACTCCAATTCCGGTTTGATGGTGGCGATATGTATTGGATGAAGTTAGAGAATAGACTCATAGTTATACATTGTGTCTTCAATTATGCAATGAAGTGATTTACATTAGTTAGTTTAAATGGATTATAGAGAAAATGTTTCATTTTAATTTATGTATTGCGTGAACCGTCATGATAAAAAGTTTTTTTTTTAATTTTGTGTTGTCATTATTTAATTTGATCTCATTTATTTTATGTAATAAAAAATTATTAATATATAGGTATTTAATTCAAAAATATAATATATTTTTTTTACTATTAGGTTTGTTTTGTACATTTTATTTTGTAGTTCATGAATATATATTTATTTTTTATAATCTATTTATATAATGAGAGTTATTTTAGTTTAAAATTTATAATTAAGGAAAAAAGTTATAAAGGACAAAAAGATATTTTGGGAAGAAATGTAAAAAGAGGCTATATGCCACGGGGAAGTTTTCGCTACCCGTGCGGCACTCAAACTACTTACTCCTTCGCTTGAGCTCAACCTACTCGTCACCCAAAGGTGATGTTTGAGAACGTAAGAGAGTTTGGACTTGGAAACAAGCTTGTATTGAGAACACTTGAGAGCTTACAAAGCTTTGAGCGTTTACAAGAATGTGGGATGGATTGAGATTCCTTGGGATGATATGCCTTGGCCAAAAGGCCTCACCCCCATATATACAACTCCATGGAGAGTTCTAGACTTGGCATCTAGACTCTTCCATACCCTTCTTCTCCTAAGAATATACAAGAGTCTTTTAGACTCTTCCCCTAAGATATTTACAAGGAATTCTCTAGAGAACTCCTCCTAACTCTAGAAAATTCTAGAGAATTCCGGAGAACCCTAGAAAAGTATGAAATTGTCTAGAGAAATGTGGAGAACTTTAGACAATTTCGCAACGGAAACCTCATAAATTAGCCCATTCATGACATACTCTTCCACCTATGTCACGAAGGTCCTCGTCGCGACGCACTTCCATGTCTCGGTCCTTTTCTAGAGTCGTCACGAGAAGTCTTCGAGCACCCATCTTGCCATACTGAAGGGAGTTCCTTCCCGTGTTCTTTCGGCAAGATTTGTGAGATCTTCTTTGGCACTTTCTTTACCGCGTGAGAGATCTCACCTTCCCCAAGTGAATAGGTTCCTCACTTTTGATTCCCGTAAAGAGTTGCATGGTTGCGACCATCTTCGCTTGAGCCTTCTTCGCTCGTCGCACCATCGGGACCATGCAAACTCCATCATCCTTCACTATGTGCATGACATTAGCGAAGGGAATTGGTATCGCCTTCATACCCTCGATGAAATCGATCCCAAGCACCAAAGGGTAGTCGTCCATGGGAACGATCGTGAGATCCACCGATCCCGTCCAATCGCCAATGCGAAGCCGTACGCCACGGGCCACGCCCTCGATTGGTTCGGCCTTCGAGTTCACCGCCTTGAGCATGCCTTGCTCTTTGTCGACTCGAAGTCCAAGTCTTTTTGCCTCTCCTCACGAAACAAAGTTGTGAGTTGCCCCGGTATCAACCAAGACAGGAGTTGTGTACGATCCGATCACCGCATCAACGTACATCAACCCTTTCGATGAAAACTTCTCCTCCGTGGTCTTCACCACATTAAGAATCCTCGATGAAGACTTCTCCTCCGTGGTTTTCACCGCGTTAGGGATCCTCGATGAAGACTTCTCCTCCATGGTCTTCATCGTGTTAAGGATCCTCAAAGATCCTATCTCTTACACGGGTTCCTCCTCTACCCGAGCAACCATAGCCGTGAGAGCGTTCTTCTTCGGGCACTCCCGAATCAAGTGAGGGCCATCGCATAAGAAGCACTTTACCTCACCCTTGGACTTCACCGGGTCCTTGGATGTGCTCTTTTTCCACCCTCTTTGCTCTCGTTTCTTCAAGTCATTCCCATCAGAGAAACTTGAAGTCGGCTTGATCCCGTCATGGCTCTCTCCTCCATCTTTCTCGGAATCACTCCTCGACTCTCTACCTCTTGGAGCCTCGCTCCTCTTGAATTCGATGAAGGACTCCGCTGTTGCTATGGCAGCCGCAAGAGTTTAGACACCATGTCGTTGTAACTCTTGTTGTGCCCATGGTTGAAGTCCATCCTCGAAGTAGATGAGCTTGTCTTCCTCGGACATGTCGCTAATTTGGAAGAGCAACTCCGTGAAATCCTTCACGTACTCCCGAATCGTGCCCGTAAGCTCAACTTCTGAAGTTATCTCTTGGCTTCGTATTGGGCATTCTCCGGATAGAAGTGGAGTTTGAGATCCTTTTTGAAGTCATCCCATTTCTCCATGGTGAATGTTCCCGCTTGAACATCAGCGTAACGACGACGCCACCACATAGTCGTCGTGTCCTTGAGGAACATAGATGCGGTCTTGATCTTTTCCTCTTCTTATTTTATACCCAAGAGATCCAAATATCGTTCCATGTTGAAGAAGAATGTGTCTACCTTCTTAACATCTCGATTCCCCGAAAACGGTTTTGCCTTAGGGGGCTCGAACTGCGCCGTCTTCCCAAAGCTTGCTCCTCCATTCGCTATGGCTGCCTTACATAGCGATGTTTCTTCCCTTAAGACCTTCATCTCCTCTTGGAGAGTGGCCATCACCGCATGCACCTCCTCCAGTTACGGTCGGAACTCCTTGTGAAGAGTGTCCAAGCATGAGTTAAGAGTACCTTGCAACACACCCCTGAGGCATTCCTCCCGAGCCTCGATAACATCGTTGCTAGGCACATCTTCCTCCAACCTATCCACCATCTTAGCCATGATCTCTTCCACTCGCGAGAGTCGTGACTCCATGGCCGCTTGAACATCCTTCGACTTTCCCCTTCCTTTGAGCATGGTTACATTTGCGGTGTTCACCTCCTCAGGAATTCCATGCTCGACAACGCTTGAATCCACCATCTCTTGTACGAACTTGCTCTGATACCACTTGTCACGGGGTTAGGTTTTCGCTACCCGTACGGCACTCAAACTACTAACTCCTTCGCTTGAGCTCAGCCTACTCGTCACCCAAAGGTGATGTTTGAGAATGCAAGAGAGTTTGGACTTGGAAACAAGCTTATATTGAGAACACTTGAGAGTTTACAAAGTTTTGAGGGTTCACAAGAATGTGGGATGGATTGAGATTCCTTGGGAGCCTTGGCCAAAAGGCCTCACCCCCATATATACAACTCCATGGAGAGTTCTAGACTTGGCATCTAGACTCTTCCATACCCTTCTTCTCCTAAGAATATACAGGAGTCTTCTAAACTCTTCCCCTAAAATATTTATAAGGAATTCTCTAGAGAACTCCTCCTAACTCTAGGAAATTCTAGAGAATTTCGGAGAACCCTAGAAAAGTATGGAATTGCTTAGAGAAATGTGGAGAAATTTAGACAATTCCACAACGAAAACCTCATAAATTAACTCGTCCATGACATATAGCTTTCGGTGGGAAGCAGCACGCGAAAATAATAACCACAAAATAAGCGCGCACCACATCCTTACGTACGTCAACTTACGTACACAACATAAACTTCAGCACCTCAAACTAAACTATAAAAATAACTCCTTCTCCGTTTTTCCTACCCCTCCGTTCCTCTCTCCTCCAACCCCCACACATAATCCTATTTCATTCTGATCATCAGCATCATCAAAACCGAGTCAACTCGGCACCAACTCGGGCATGGCGGAGCCAGTGGAGCTGCCGAACCTATCAACTAATCGATTGCATCACCACACACAAATATCATTGCTTTTCGGCTGAAAACACCACACCCCTGCTTCTCACTTCACAAAATATTCGGGGAAAAAAAACCCAAACCAATTGGGGAAAATTTGCAAAAAAAAAAAAAAAAAGCAAAAGCCTATTATCTCTTACATCCACCGACACCTCGACCACCGCCGCCTTCGCCTCCACCGTCCTCTGTCGGTGTCGGAACTCGAAGATTTGGTTGCCGGAACAGAACCCTAGAGTCCATGGCTTCAATTGTGTCGGTGACATTGGTTCTTTGGCCTCTTGTTGTTGAATTCTAGCTTGCAAGGATGCTGTAGTAATATTCTCTTAATTGATGTGTTATGATATATGTTGATGTATAGCGTGTTAATCCTTAAGCGATTGTGTGGTTGCGTTGTTTGGTTATCCGGTGTTGGTTTTTTGGGTCCATTTAGGGTAGTGATGATTAAAATCGATTCACTCTGTTATTGATGTCAAATTTGATTAATTGTCTTGTTGGATTGTTGGGATTCCATATGCATGATGGTGTATGCAGTAAATCGTGACATAGTTTTGATTTATCTTGATGTTGTCTTGTTGTTGCTATTCTTATTGTTTTTCCCTTATTTTTCGCCTTTGGAATTAGCCGACGGAAAACACAATTGAGGTGATATATTAGTATGAAGGTGGAATGTAGTCTTGGGGTTATGTGAATTTGGTGTTGTTTGTATCTTAGTTTAATACATGTTGATATACGGTTTGTTGGAACTTGAGTTTTGTCATTTCAATGCTCAAATAGATGTCGTTTTTCCCTTAGTTTTGAATTGCAATTGCCATAGTGTGAGTTTGATAATCTTTTATTTTTCGCTCATTGGCCTTATTGTTGTCTGTGGGTATAGGTTGTCGGTAATATTGGTATGAAAGACTTCTTGTTGGTTTTGGGACCTTAGAGACAGCTCCTTTGACTGAGGACACTGTTGTTGCTTCCTATGTAGCGGCTTCTTTTTGGTCGGAAATTTGGAAGGAGTGAATGTCATCGTAACGGGGAAGCTTGATAGCTTGAGTGAGCAACAGCTCGTGGATTGTGATCATGAGGTTTGGATTTGGATATGAATTGAAACTTTTGTTGGTTTTGGGTTATGCGTGTTTGATTGATGTGTTTGATTTGTTTATTGGTTTTGATTTGTAATGAGTACTTCTTCATAGCCTTAAAAGAAACTGATGATAAAAATGTTTATACACTTCTTTGTAAAGAAGGCCCTTATGCTTTGTTTTCCCCTCTTTCATGTTTGTTTTGAACGATATAATAAAAATCGTGAATAAATTCATCGCAAAAGCGTTCAGTTCCATCAGGGATGGTTATAATCGTAGTTGTTGCATTTTGTCGTTGTTGCTAAATGTAAAATCACTTTATTAGCCAAAATTACATCTGACACTGTAGTTCTCCTGATTTGTTTATTTCATCTAAATATCAATGTTTCTACATGAGTCATTCGACGGGTTCTTGTTTGATGACAACGCTCTTCAGCTGTTTGGCATAGGTGGAGGCATGCTCCATATTCTCTGATCTGGCTGCTTTGTTGGTTGTGTCAGTGTTGTTGATGCACTTCTTCCGCTTTGATGCTGCTTCACTGCCGGTTGTGTGATTCATATCGTCTTGGGTGTACTTGATTTCTTCTGTGTTGGTTTGATCTTAAGCGATTGTGGTGACTGTGTAATCTTCGTATCCGTACTTGATGTTGTCTTTAGTGATTTTCACTCGGAATGTAAACGCGTTGCCTATGATGTTTTTGATTGTAGTGGGTGTCGTGTCCATGTCTCCTTCCTGCTTGTTTTTTGGTAAAAAGTTATTGATCTGAACTTGTTGATGTGGAATCAGTGTGCTAGTTATAGCTGCATGGGGGGTTTTATGTTTGGTTACCTCATGTGCTATATTGATCATTTGTTTGGCTGTTAGTTGTAGGATTTTTTCTGCTGCTCTGTTGAACAATTGGAAGGTGGTGCTGCCTGTGGAGTCGTCCACTTGTATAGTTATTTTTACCAATTGAAGAGTAAGGGTTAGGCTTTTGGTTTTTTCTTTTGTACTAGTTTTTCCCCTTGTGTATGGTAGGGTTCCGTATCTTTGGTAGTAGCTGGTATGGTTTCTGATGCATTTGGGGAATTCAAATGATTCATATCTTGGTTGTATTTTCTTGAAGCATTGTGAACACATCTTGTAATACCAACCGAAGTCTGGTATGATTCCAGTGATGGTTGCTTGGCACTTGCACATCACGAACTGTGATTTGTGATGTGTGTGTTTAATTGCAGTCTGTGGGATTTTGTAAGTTATGCGAAATTGGTTACCTCTGCATTTTTTGGAAGTTCTGCTTTGAGGATGTCTTCTATCGTCATGGCTTTCTCTTCTGGTATGCCATCGACCATTATGACATTTTCACGGTTGAATCGTTCAAGGCCTTTTTGTTTGATAATGTCTCTTAGTTGCGTAGCTTCTTCTGTTTGGACATTAATGTAGATCTTTGTTGCGTCCGTCGTGGACAAACATGGTTTTCCTGCATTGATATGTATATGTAAATGTTCTTGGCATTTCGTTCAAAGCAAGGTGTTAGCTTCTTACCCATAAACTGTTTCCCCAATGCTCCTGTTATGGCTAATATGGGATTTTCCGAATTGTCTTCCATGATTAGCATGTATGCCTTCTGAACATGGCTGTGTAATCTGCATTTCTTCCTCTCTGCAATATATAGAATGAGGCATGAAATGGGGTTGCAAGTGTTGATGGATGTAATGTATTCAATGGGTTTCTTTAACAAAATGTAACGGCTCACTTCTCGTCAATGAGTGTCAGTCGTAGTAGCTACACTCCGCTTTGTAATATTTGTAAGCTGCCCATCTCTTTGAGTATCCCAATTGTTTCTGTGGATCATATGCTTTCATAAGTGACTTATTTTTCTATGTATTTGAATGTATTGCAATGTATTCTTGTCACCTTTGAAGATTGTGGTGTCGTTCACCAGTGTGTGCTTGTCTTCGAATTGAATGAATTGAAACTTGTTTCTGTGTAATGATTCTGTGTTGGGCTGCTCTGTGATCCTTGTTCTGTAGTAGAAATTAAGGATCAATGGCGTGTCCACATAACGGTACCGTTGTGGTGAAGGCTGGACCTTGAAGAAAGACATGAAATAGACTTTGCCTTCCTGCAATTGCTCAGTCATGGTCGTCATTTGGTTTGCCCTTATTACCGCCATTGTTTGATCGTCCTGCAATATGGAAACCACTTGTCATGATGAAATGTTATAGAGATTACAATTTAGATTTGTTGGTGAGGTTACCTTTTCATCTAGCAGGACAACATTGATGTGCATGACCTTTTTTGTGTGTCGATTGACTGCATTCCATTTTCTTGTGACACAAACCTTGATTATCCAGCTATCTTTAGTTTTGGATAATTCCGAAATGTAATTGTATTGGGATGGCATAGTGACTTGTGGCTAACTTTGGAGTTTTTGGTTGTGTTAGGGGTATAATTGGCATTGTTTATATAGTTCTACGGTCATGGCTTTTCATTTTCCTATGAGTGCTTTCTTTTTGCTTTCATTGATTGATTACAATGATGTTACCTTGGTTTAATGGCTGAACTTGATTGTTGCAAATGAAAAGTCTTTGAGTAGGCATTGGGTTACGTGGAGTGAATGTCTTATGTATTATTTATGTATTATAGTAATGTTAGATGTCATCATTGCTAATGTGTAACGGTTTTGACTTTATTAAGGTATGGCGATTAATACTGGTTTGATTAGTGTTTAATGCTTGCTGCTATTAGGATTAACCTAGTGAACTGATATTTGATTATCATGTTGGTTTGAAAATTTTCATTCTTTCGTTTGTACCTTGAAGGCGAGTTGTGTAGCAGTTACTTGTTCATGATTACTGCTAGAGTTTCTATGCTTAGTGGGATTTGTTTTGGATAGTAGTTATAAATTTATATGTGGATAATCATATGCATTATCAGGGTCGGTGTTGATTGACACATATGCCTTAGCAATGGTCTATGAGGATGTATTAATGGTGCTATGTTAAATTTTTAGACGGGATATGACCTGACTTCTATGAAAATGTTTTTTGGTTGTAAGTATTTTGTTGTAGGTATTATATTTGCCATAGTGATAGCATGATCCGCTTAATTGGCTAAAGGTTTTTGACATCGATTGCACCAGACTATTAATTATACGACTTATTATTGGCCTTCTTTCATGATGTTTAGTGTTGCTTGAGACTTAGGTACTAATCTATGTTTCATCGTACGGTGTATATCATGTAGGATGTTGGTGTTGTAGCGCAGATGCGCTTTCTGTTAGTTAGGTCGTTGTCTTTTAAGTGTTTTTAATGATAATGAGTATGTTAATGTATTGTTTTTTGCTCTGTTTGTTGTAATACGGAGGCGCCTTCTGTTAGTTTGTTCGTACTCGTTTAAAGTTTATTTAATGATAATTGAGTATGCTAATGTATTTTTTTATGCTTTGTGTGTTTCTATTTCGTTGCTTGTAATGAAATGCTTTTATATTGTTGATTGTCGTGTTTCTTTATTTCTTTTTTATTCAGTATTGTTGGTCTTTATTAAATGTAGCTCTGGAGTATAATGGAACAGTTAATTCATTCTTATGTTTATTTCAGGTGCTTGTCTATGATGGGTGTGTTTCTTTGTACGGTTGAAGGTTTCATGTCTGAGCTGTTCCAGAGCTCTTGCTGTGCGGAAGCGTTGTCCACTCCCGGTCAGTTCATAGGTTAAGTACCTAATTTTGCTTTTGTTCTTTTAATGTATAGTTTTGCCTGCGAGTAGGGTTTCACCTTGCGTCTTTTACTCTTCTCTTCTTCTTTTTTTTTTTTTTTTTGGGTACTTATTCATTTCTGTTGTACATGTATCATGATAAGTATACTGAGAATATATGGACTTAGCCTTATCATGTGTTTCTTTGTTTATTACATTGAAGTATTGATTTGAATGGATTGTGTTGCGATCGAGCTTCTTTTATAGTAACAGTGATGGCGAACTGGTGTTATTAATTAGTGTTTACTAATATCTGAGTGTGAATTAAGAGAGCAGCTTAATCAAAAAATGTTCACCAATTGGTTTGTATCCCAATTTCTTTTCATGTTTCTTATATTAAGGTCGATCACTGAATCTTCTTTGCACTTATGTTGGGTTTTTAATAGTAAGTGATAGAATAAGCTTACAATTCATTAAATATTTCATGGAATACAATGTTCTTCGTGTGGCCTAGCGTACAATGGTTTTCTTCTTCTACAACAATTTTTAAGCCGTTTGGTGACTTCACTCTTGATATAGCAACGTAAAACTGCCCATGTGTAAAAACCGGCTTTCGTAGGTACAAGCCGACATGTTGTAGCATTTGTCCCTCACTCTTGTTTATTGTCATCACATAACATAAAGCCAGTGGTAGCTGTCGCCTCTTTAGCACGAACGGCATGAACGAATTGTTAGGGGTCATAATGATTCTTGGAATGAAGACTTTTGTGCCCATTTTGTTATCCGTGATTATCTTTCCCTCAACCACCCATTTTCCTAGCTGTGTGATAACCAAACGTGTCCCATTGCATAAACCCTTGCTGGGGTTAATATTCCTTAGCAGCATCACTGGGGCACCAATCTTGAGTTCCAACTTATGGTTCGGAAATCCTGGGAACTTGAGGGTATTAAGGTATTCCGTCGGATACATCAATTGTTGGTCTTCATAGTTTATGGATACAGTGCATATGGTGTCTAAGCTTTCATAGTTTTTGTTTCTCCCGGCAATAAATGCAAAATTCTTGAGTTGATCTCATCCACGTCTTCGTTCATGGGGGTCAATATGGCCCGATTGCACAAATAGTCAGTATTAACATAACGCGCGCAAATATTCTTGTAAATCGCTTTGGTAATGGTTACAATGCCATCTTCATTTCCTTCTAGCAATAACTCCTTTGGTACCTCTATCAGTGTGCAATCGCCTATGTCATCTTGCTTGTGGATCTCATTTTTGCCATCACCTATTTTGATTACCTATTCCGCAAAGCTTATCTTGAGTTCTAGATTGTTATTTTTGGGACATCCTTTTGTATTCTCATGTTCATCGTGAGTCTGCTTACTTTGAAATGTTTCCATAGTGGAGACCTGTTCAAGGACGCCATCACTATGTCTTCCCTGCTTTTCCCAGGCAATACTGGTAAGATTTGCCGGAAGTCCCCTCCCAGTAGTAATGTCTTCCCTCCAAATGGTTTGCTCGCATTCGCAGCATCCCTTTTCTGCATAATATCTCTGAATGAATGGTCTACTGCTTCGAAGACAAATCTATGATGCATGGGTGCTTCATCCTAAACGATAAGATCTGTTTTCCTTATGAGCTCGGCCAACATCGTTCCCTGAGATATATCACATGATGAATACTCATGGGTCGATATTGGTATCTTGAAGCGCGAAGGCGCCATTCTCCGTCCTTCTATAAGCAATGAAGCTATTCCGGAAGAGGCCACCGCCAATACAATGTGTCCTTCATATCCAAGCTTGGAGATGATGCACGAATATAGAAAAGTTTTACCAGTCCCTCCGTGCCCAAAAACAAAGAATAAGCCTCCCTTGGAATTTTTTACCGATTCCATGACTGAATTATACACGAAAAACTAGTATGTATTCAAGGATGCATGCATTTTGGAATGCTCTAATGATATACGCCTCCGATCATATGACAATTCTTCTTGAATAAGCCTGTTGTTCCTTGTGGACAGCAAAGATGCATTGATTGGTTGTAGAGTTGGGAAATCTTGCAGCGATTTCCCGCTCTTCTTTAAGAGAACGTCAATCTCAACTAAGCATAACTCTTGCTTCATCTGGTCGGGAACCTGTAAATGAGGTAAATTGCAAAAACGCCTTTGGCGATACTCGATGTCAAAAGATAAGTCTCTCCAACTTCGTTCCCATAGTTGCAAAATATCTCCAACTTCGCAAAAGAGCAGTATCGTGACAAAGAGTTCTCAGAGTTGTTGTCTACTTTGGTGTAAGGCTGCTTCGCATAAGGCCGCATGCCATTCTCCATCGCTTTGAAGTAGTCCTTTGTTGTAGCACGCTTCTTTGTAGGTTGGATACACGATGTCACCAACTGTGTGAAGGTCATCATACGTTCGTGCTCCTCTAACAAAGTTCAATAACATGCGCAGGTGGAAGCGTTCGTCGCTTTTTGGGTGTACGCATACTAATCTTCCAACGACATCAATCTTGTTCTTCCTTTGGATCCAGCTTTTACTTCTACTATCTCACCTGAAATGTTCTGGGAACTCAACATAAGTTAAGCCTCTTGCAGTTTCAGAAATCATGTTCATACGCATCCATTGCACAAACATGGTTCCGTCAGGGTCTGTATATTCCAGCACATGGTCCAAATCTGCGTCCTCTCTAAATGTGATAGGTTGTTCGTTTTCCAAATGGAAATATAACCTGTGCACAACAAGATGTCTGTAGTGGATTGGGATATCGTAGATTTACCAGCAAGCTTCTGTGGTCGAGAAATATCTGTGGGACAGGATGAATAGGACGCAGCTTAGGTCATGTGTTTAAAGGCCGGTTAACACATAAAAAATAGGCTTACCTACATTCAAGGTATTGCTGAATTTCATCTACAGATGTTGTACCCTGTTTTCATCTGGTATATCCTTTTCAATTACCATAGTCGCTCGGTCGGGACCTTTGCATATATACTTGAACAAATACTTGATTGCAGTGGATCTATTGCACCACTCAGTGTTGAGGTGTACTTGATACTTTACTAAGAAGCCTCGATGGTAGGGGATAACATGTCTACGTTGTATACAGTGGGGTATTAGGGGAGCAGATTAATTATTTTTTACCTTTGTGTTAAAGAGCGAAATGTTGGGGTACATATATGGATTTGTACCTGTCATCAAGTGATATTCCATTTCTATCGACTGTTCTACCGTCGTCTCGTCTTTTGTAGACAAGGAAGCCATTGTCATCCATGTATGTTGTGGTTGTGAACTCTTTGGGGAAATGCTTCATGCAATTCTCATTTAGCATGCAAGAGTTGGACGGTTTGAGGCTACCGTAGGGTCCATGTATCATAAATTGGCAGATGGCTTCATATCCAATTGGGTCGATGGTTTTGTCTGGAAGTTCGGCGGATATAATATCGTGGATGTCGGCTGCTTCTTGGAACTTGTGTGCATGTGGCAAACCAAACCAAACCAATATGTGTGCATGTGGCAAACCACGTTTTTGGAATTCGATTGTGTAGACAACTGCGAGTAAAATGACTAATAGTTATATTTTGGGAAATGACCTGAGTTTGGTTCATTAAAACTTTTCAAAATGGAACCTACTTCTTGTTGTTGTACCAAGGACGCATTTCGTTCGGAGATCGTCCAAGAGAAGTCCCAATTTCAGCTTGTAAACTCGTGCCCCTGCATCTGGCCTCACAGTGGGATCACTGTTTTGTACCATCTTGCATAAGAAAGCGATTTCTTCCCAATTTGGGTTGCAGGTAAATGTAATGAAGAAGTCAGGATGTCCGTATTTACGACACATAGCAAGTGCGTCTTGATAATTCTGTTGCATGAATCAAGGGCCTCCTGTGTAAGTAGAAGATAATATTATTCTCTTGCCAACATTTCTGGCACATGTATCTCTGTTTCAAACAACATCCATAATGTTATGGTAGAGCTCACAATGCAAGGTTTCTTGATTTTGCGATATCCAATGTAACCTCCCATGTTCAATGTACGTCCATGCATCAACAACATATTACAACAATAATCTTCCTCCTTGTAACAAAGTCTGCCCTTCATTTTCTCTGTATTATAGGCGATATGCGTAAAACTGTTTCATACTGACTGTACCCTTCGTTGTGGATGCGTCCTGATTATGTGGTATTTGCTTCCTGAATCCATCTTTGCCATATGCAAATAACAGCGGGTATTGCAAAGACATATAGGTAGGATGGATGTTGCTGATGCGCTTCAAGCCTGAGGACTTGTATATGACGACTATATCCCTTGGATTGACCATGTCATCTCCGGGAATTAAAGCCGCGAACTCATGGCTATTTGATGGGATGTTGTGGAAACGATCGTTTGCCGTTCCCCGTTCGAGCAACCTGAACTTGACTGGTATGTAATTCGCGTGTGAAAACCTAGATTTAGCTTCTGCAAATACTTATACCAGCGCATTGTCTCTCTCAACCATATTCTTCAATGATGTAACAATATTGTTGTCTAATGCATCTTCGTTGGGCAACGCCTGTATTCATCCTTCGATACTCTGATCCCTATCACACAGATAAAATTGGGCAAACTTTGGCGTAGATGGATTTTCTGGGACCAATGAGCCTATTAGATGGTATGTTGGTCTATTGATTCTATAAGCATATGGGCTGCCTTCGTTGTTGATGGAATGGTCGATATTATCGCCCATTGAAGTGAACGCAAATATTGTATTGTATGCCCGAATATTCTTTCAAAAATCTGTCCTCAATTTATCTGTAGAGTTCAACAACGATGTCAGTTATTGTGGTGGGCGTCTTACCGGAGGCAATGTGACCTTCCCTTGTGAACAACACAATGAAAATCTGGTATCATGCTTCTGTCGTTGGTATGCAGTATACTCCTCCTTCCACATCAAAGCATTACAATGGCCACATGTTACTGTCTGTGGTCCTAACTTTAAGACTTCTGTTGTCTTTCCTACATAATACAAAAAAGTCTTAGTTTGTAGTCTTTGTGCAACACTGATTCGATGTTTAAAATGCGCAAGGAATTTTTTAGTCACCCAAATCTAGTATTCTTTTCTTCCTTTTATTGGCATGCGCATGTTTCCTTCGTTTTTCACTGTTGCTCAAAATGGGTTCGCTTGGGCATGTTTGTTGGGGTCCATCTACTTCAGCCGGTCGTGCACCGCCTGCATAATGTTACTATTCAGAAGCTATTATACGTTAAATGGTGAATACACAATAAGTTTTCACATCTTCATGTTACCTGCATTATTGGACGGCGCCCCTACGCATGAACCAATTCCATTGGATAAAAAGTATTTTGTATGGTCAGGGTCTCATGTTTATCGTGAGCTTGAGTAGTTATTGCTTGTTCTTGACTTCCTTGCTGTTCTACATAATTTTGAGAGCTGTCATCACCACTTTTTCCCGCCTCCTTTTTCCTCCTGTAAGTTTCCCTTCACATTGCGTTTTGAGTTGTCTTTTCATTATTGCTTTCATCCATTCCAGCTCATAGGTTAAGTTGAAGCTCTTTGGAAATTGTTGAATTCGCTATAGGTCCATGTGCATCTTGTTGCACTACATTTAGTCCAAGGTTGTGCGTTTGGATTTCCTTTTTCAGTCGATATTTTTCCCTTCTCTTTGCATTTCGTAGCAGTCTTGCTTCTTCACGCTCGCCCAATAGTGCGTCGCTACGCCTCTTCATGTTTCTTCAATTTGTTTGATCAGAGTTTACCATTTGACCTGCATAACATGAAAGCAACTTAGCCTAAAGTGTAAGAGCAGCTCGTCTTTTCGTACTGAATATTGGCTACGATGAATATGGTTTTATAATGCATTATGGAATGCAATAGTGTTGCAGAATACCTATAACATCAAAGGGCGTTGTAGAATTTGTTCCAGTATTGCAATTTGGAATTTTAGATTGGAGTGGTTGTGTTGACTGCGGTTCATGCTCTTTGAGAGATGTGTCTTCTTGTGTATCATGGTCTTCGGTAGGGAGCTCAGTACCACATGCTTCTTTGTTTGATCTACCTTCTCTACTGTGACTTGCACTAAATCCAACGCTCTTCATGTGTAGTTCCTTTTTCTTGTTATATTGGTCTCTTCTCTTTGCATTCTGCAACGTGGGAGCTTCACTACATTCACTCAAGCGTGCTGCAACGTATCTCCTCCTTTTATCAGCGTTTCTTTGGTCATTGTCCTTCATCCTGCACCATGGGTCGAACTATTGTTTTTAATATTGCATAAATATTAAGAGTATTTAATATTGGAAGGCCTTTAGCTGAGAGTGCTTTACATATAGTGTCCTATTCTGTAGTAAGTTATATCATTGATCTAGCAGATCCGTAATCCGTTTTGCTTTGAAAACACTTGTTTTTCAAAGGGATATTTCATCAATACTTCATATCACAAAACATTAAAAATCGGCTAATTAATTCTTCATCGTTAAACTAATCATTAGTTAATCTAATCAAAATCACATTTTGATTAAAGGGCATTGAAAACATGAAAAAATCATTTTAAAAAACCCATTTACCTGAATTGGTTTGGGTTTAGATAGAGAGAGATGAGAAGGGATTGACCTTGTCTGGAATGAATTGGTTATGAGGGCTGGGGAGGCTGTGTTTGGTGATGCATAACATGCAGCAAAAATCATCAATTTCATTGAGCCATTTTCTTTTAAAGAGTAATCCTTGCAAATGATGTAATTGAAGATTTCATGGGAAAGGGTAAAGTTGTGTTACTGATGTACCTGGTGATCCTTCTAGCATGAGATGGACACTCATCCAATCCCCCTGCTCACAACTGATTATGTGCCTGCAAACCATTAACGAATCAGTTAGAGCTTATTGTTGTAAGCATCCAGAAAGTTGTATACCTCGTAAGTAGGTCATACGTTAAAAAAAAGCAGTTTCAAATTGAATATTTTCTGTAACAGGCCAAACCTGAGTTTAGTTGGACAATGTAGACACAGGCAGGCTGTTTCATGCTGTTTTGTTGTGCATCCCCATGAGTACCATGGATGGTTACAGAACCAAAAGCATAGATAGTGAAGGGTCTTTTGAAATTTAATAAGCGGAATGAGCCACCATTAAGGCTATATACGTTTGATTAGGTCACTTGTAGAGGTTTATCAAAGTTGTGATTTTACTTTCATGAAGGCTATCTATGTTGTAGAGGTCAGGTATAGTGAATCTTTTCGGGTTTCGGATGAGGTGTTCTTGTTACAAAGTTTTTTCTTGTTACTTATATTTACTATTCTCTGTGCAACTTTTTATACTTTTCTTTACCCTTCGTAAAAAGAACGACAGGGAAAAGATGTCACTATTATGGCTTACTCAAAAGATGGTTGATTATGCTCTTAAGGGTCTGTGAGGAAGACCAACAAACTAATTACTTTTGAAGTAGGTTTCCCATAGCATGGTGTAGGTGCTGAAATTAGGTGAGTACTCATACTTAGAAATCATAATCATCTTTTTGTCCTCTTATTCTTCTCTCTCTTTGTGGTTGTTTCGGGTCTTCAAGTGCATCTTTCTTGTCATAGTGCTTCAATTGTCGAGGAAAGCTTTGAGTATCTTGATGCAACTATTGAGAGGATTGCAGACACTGATATTCCCATGCCTTATGCTGCAAATATGGAGAGGTTGGCTGTTCCTCAGGTCAGCGATGTTGCATGTCTTCAATATATACTATGAACTTCTCTATATACATTCCAGGTCAAAGGTACTATGAATTCGTAGTTGTGCATCCCCCTTCATCATATTACCATGTAATCTAAACTTTAATATTCACACATTACAGATCGAAGATATAGTTCGTGCTGCGAAGAGGACGTGCTATCCAGCAGTTCCTCCTGCTGCTGCAACATGAGATGCTTTCAGCGAACTCTACGTCATGCACAGCGTGTGGTAGCATCTTGTTGTATCGCAATGCTTTTAGTGTTCCATAATTTGCAAATGTTTTTTTTTTGCAAAATAATGGTTTTTCTGGCGTGCCTCTATTTTTTATTTTCCATGCCTGATTGTGATTATGTCTATTTGGTATGTTCCTTATGTTTCCAATTTCTAATTGCTTTGGGTGGTTGTTTTGCATTGGTTGTGTTATGTTCGTTGTCAAACACTCGAAATATGGTTTGCTGAGTGATATCTTTATGTGTATCCCACAATATGATGTTGATTGTCTTTGTAGTAGCTGATTGGACATGATCTGTTGGTCTGTTGATTTGTCGGTACGCTAATGCAGGTGGCTGATTGGATTCTCTCCCATAAATGGAGAGTCATTCAATTAAGTGGTCATTAAAGGTTGGTTATGCATTTAATACATGACCAACCAAAACTTGGTACCAAACTTTGTACCAAATAACCCAAATAAAACATTATATATTTAAATTGATTAGTATTTGATTCTATATGTATAAGTAATCAATTATGGAGTAGATCAAATGTCTCCTTGAGTCTTGCAAAACCTTTTCATCTCTCCATTTATCTATATAACCAACCATGTTGTATATGTTGCTAAGCATCAAACTGAATCCTGTTCAAAAGCTAACATGGCAACTTCAACATTGTCCCCTTGCTCTAAGACGAAGAGCCACGATGAGTCGTGAGATGATCATGACAAAAGTAATGGTGTCAAGCATGAGACTGGGGTAAAGCATGATAGTGGCGGAGAACGTCTAGAGCTTGAGCTTCCATCACTTGAGAAGACAAATGCAGAAACTTGACTAAACATGACAAATGGTAATCGCATTGAAGCTGAGTTATTGGTAAAGTAAGGACTTGCACTTGTATCTGTAGAATTTAAGGAGGATGATACTAATCGAAATACTTGATATTACTCAATGGAACAATATAACTTGAGACATGTTACGAATAACAACCCTAGACAAAATGCGAAAATAATGGAGTGACAAATCAGCAACCAAACGAAATCAATAAGGAAATTAAACGACATTAGATTTACGTGGGAAAACCCCTCAAGGGAAGAAAAAACCCACGGAGAACGAAAATCCACTATCAAACGACGTCTACAGCGTTTCCTGAATCTGATCGCTCAATCTCACTTTGTGTGCACTCAAAAGCCTCTAGAGATCAGCAAAAAATCATCTCTGCCGCTCTACAATCGTCGACAAACAATAGAACCCTAAAAATAAGCTATTTATAGGGTCCGCAAACAAAACAGGCCTGAAGGCCGTCGTGCCTGCAACCATATTGCCGACACGCCCGTGACCCTGTCGCACCCCACGACCCAGGCCAAAGTCACCCTGTGTTGTCCGTTTGCGCGTCTGATACTTCTTAAAGCTCCGGATTCTCAAGACAACATCAACAATCTCCACCTTGGCTTGAGTAAACGCACCACAACAAGTGAATCCAACTAGCGACCCTCCCGTGCCATAACCTGACACATCTTTGCATCCCTTATTCGTGTGGAGGGATGCACCCCCACACCATTCAACAAGAAGTCACATGAATCAAGTCCAAACACCACTTGAACTTGATCTTCTTGACTCCCTTGGTTAGCATATCCGCTGCGTTGTCCTTTGTGTGAACCTTCCGTAAATCTGTCTTTAGAATACACCCATTCTCGAATCTTGTGAAACCTCACATCAATATGCTTTGTCCGAGCATGTTAAATCTGATTCTTGGCCAAATAGATTGCACTCTGACTGTTACAAAACACGCAGACACCATTTTTCTGCTTGAAACCAAGTTCCTGCACTATATTCATGAGCCATATAGCCTCCTTTCCTGCCTTAGTCAAAGCTATATACTCTGCCTCTGTGGTGGATAAAGCAACCACATCCTGCAGGACTGACCTCCAGCTCACGGGACCACCATTGAAAGTAAACACATATCCACTGATAGACCTCCTGAAATCCAAATCACCCGCATAATCTGCATCTACCATGCCAACTACATCACCCTTCGCAACCTGACCATCATACAAGATGCCATAATCTGTAGTTCCAGCCAAGTACCGCAGAATCCACTTCACAACATTCCAATGCTCTCTACCTGGATTAGCCATATACCTGCTAACTACACCAACAACTTGAGCAATATCTGGGTGAGTACATACCATAGCATACATGAGACATCCTACCGCATTACGATATGGCACACGAGACATACGCTCCACCTCTTCATCTAAATCTGGACAATGTTGAGCTAACAGCTTAAACTAAGCACTCAAAGGAATTGCCCCTGATTTTGTGTCCTTTATGTTGAACCTCAACAAAATCTTCTCAATGTAGCCTCTCTGAGTAAGCCACAGCTTCTTTGATGCTCTATCACAGACAATCTCCATGCCTAGGATCTTTTTCGCAGCACCAAGATCCTTCATCTCAAATTCTGAGCTCAACTTCGGCTTCAACTGAAGAATTGTATCTCTATTCTTCGATGCAATTAACATATCATTTACATAGAGACTAAGCAGCACAACAGAACCATCATCACAAAAACGGAAATAAACACAAGGATCGTACTCACTACGAGAATATCCGTGAGAAACAATGAACCCATCAAATCGCTTGTACCATTGCCTTGGCGACTGCTTCAGGCCATACAACGACCGCTTCAGCTTGCAAACCAATCCTTCTTTGTCAGGTTCCACGAACCCCTCTGGCTGATTCATGTAGATGGTCTCCTCTAAAAAACCATGAAGAAATGCAGTCTTCACGACCATTTGCTCTAGCTCCATGTCAAATGCTACGATCAATGCCAAGATCAATCGAATAGATGCGTGCTTCACTACGGGAGAGAAGATCTCATTGTAATCTATACCTTCTTTCTGAGAAAACTTAGCCACTAGACGAGCTTTGTATTTCTCACCCTCCTTAATTCTGAACACCCACTTGCAACCAACTAGCTTCTTTAACTCTGAAAGTTTCACCAACTCCCAAGTTTAGCTCTTCTTGAGCGACTCAATTTCCTCCACCATGGCTGTCAACCATTTATCACGGTCAACTTAGTTGCTAGCCTCATGGTAAGAACTAGGATCACCTCCGCCAGTAACCAATGCCAAAGCAAGCATGTCTTCAAAACCATATCTCTCAGGAGCCTTCGGATTCCGCTTATCTCTACTTGAGGCAATACTATATGGCTCCTGTTGTTGCACTGGACTTGTATCAGCTTCAACCTACTCAACCTAATGAATCTGATCAATCTCTGTCGAGCCCTGCTGATCAAAAACTTGCTCAGTCATCTCCGGAAGCTTTATCTCGATCTGCTTATCATTGACATTAACATCTTCCCTGTTTTGTTTTACCATGTGATCTTCATCAAAGACCACATCTCTGCTGACCACTTTCTTCTTTGCTACAGGATCCCACAACCTATAGCCTTTCACATCATCCTCATATCCAAGAAAGATGCATTGCTTTGATCTAGCATCTATCTTAGATCTCTCAAAACTCTGCATGTGAACATAGACAGGACACCCAAAAACTCTCAGCATAGAATAATCAATAGGTTTCCCAGACCATACCTCCTCTGGATTGCGACGATCAATGGTCGAAGAAGGACTTCTGTTGATGAGATAACAAGCTGTGTTAACAGCCTCTACCCAAAACTTCTTAGGCAAACCAGGATTCAAGCTCATGCATCTAGCTCTCTCCAGCAAAGTCCTGTTTAACCTTTCAGCTACTCCATTCTGCTCTGGCGAACCCCTCACCGTGAAGTGCCTGATGATATCCTCATCTTTGTAGAACTGAACAAACTGACCATCTGTGTACTCTGTGCCATTATCAGACCTGAGATACTTCAGCTTCTTTCCTGACTGAGTCTCAACTCGAGCCTTCCAGTGTTTGAAGATGCTGAACACCTCTGACTTCTGCTTCATGAAATAAACCCAAACTCTCCTAGAGTAGTCATCAATGAAGCTCACAAAGAACTGTGCTCCACCTATTGACGTGTCCTTGATAGGCCCCCAGACATCCAAATGTACATAATCTAGTACCTCTTTGCTAGAGTGAGATGCTGTCTTGAAGCTCACACGACGTTGTTTCCCAAGAACACAAAATTTGTAGAATTTGAGCTCACCTGATTTCACACCCTTCAGTGAATATCTCTTGTGAAGATGTCCCATGACACCTTCACTCAAATGCCCTAGGCGCATATGCCAAAGCCTGGTGTCATCACTAGCTGAATCTGAGCCTGAAGTTGTAGCAGCTCCGTCCAAAACTATGCTCCCAATCAATCTGTACAAGTTCCCTATCTTCTCTGCCTTCATAACCACCAGCGATCCCTTTGACACCCTCATGATGCCATCTTTGATTGATACCCCACAACCAGCTGAGTCTAGAGTGCCGACTAATATCAGATTTTTCCTAAGGTCTGGGACATATCGCACATCCCCCAATATTCTGACTATCCCATCGAACATTCTGACCTTAATAGTTCCAACCCCAGCAACTCTGCACACCGCGTCATTTCCCATTAACACGGAACCTCTACTACATGACGTCAATGTATCAAACCACTCTCTCACGTGACACGTATGAAATGAGCACCCGAAATCCATAATCCACTCATTTAGCAAAGTATTACCTCGAGCTGCCAATGGTAAACTGTGGGACTCTGCAACTCCTGAAGCCACACAGAGATCACCATCGCTACTGTCCACATTCTTTGCTATGCTCGCAGAACTGGATAATTTCTCGGACGACCTGCTTTTATTCCGAGGACACTGTGCCTTCATATGTCCCTTTTCATGACACTTGTAGCACTCCACCTGGGACAAGTCACAAGGACCTCGTGACTTCGATCTGGATTTCCCTCTGCTACCCTTGTTCCTTTGATGACCTCTGCCCCTGTTCTCTAACTTAGCAACATATCCCTCCCCAGAACTGCTGGAACCTGAAGGATTCATCTTGTTCACATCAAGAACTGCTGATGTCACCTCTTCCAAACTTAACTTGTCTTTACCTACAAGTAAAGTGGTCTAGGAAGTTACTTGAGCAAGATCAATGCCTTATCCTCCTCTTCAACTCTAACATGCAGACTAGCCAGCTGCGTTACAAGCCGATTAAACTCGACAATATGGTCATTAAGATCCATTCCCTCCTTCATCTTGAGGTCAAACAAATCTGCCTTCAAATAAAGCTTATTTGATAATGCCTTGGACATGTAAACATATTCTAACTTCTCCCACATCTATGCCGGTGAGACCTCATTCAGAACCTGAAACTTCATCTGTGGTGCCAAACTCAATCTGATGGTAGCTACTGCCATTGCTTCTAATTCATCCCAGTCATCCTGACTCATATCTGCCGGCTTGATTCCTTTCAGAGTCTTAAATAGTCCTTGCCGCACAAGAACATCCTTGATCGTACTCTGTCAGATGCTGAAATTATTTTTTCCATTAAACGGCTCAATCTTGAATTTAGCCGTATTCACCATTATCTAAAAAAATAGCAGGAACAGCACAACAGAGATTCTAGCTTTTGAACCTTTCAAACCAACTAGAAAATCAGAATACAAGAATTGAATCTAAAGCCCTAGATCCACAATTCAGAACCTTGTCAACCTGTGCTCTGATACCACTTGTTACGAATAACAACCCGAGACAAAATACGAAAACAATGGAATGATAAATCAGCAACCAAACGAAATAAGCAAGGAAATTACACGACACCAGATTTACGTAGAACGAAAAAACATATCGAACGACGTTTACAGCGTTTCCTGAATCTGATCGCTCAATCTCACTTTATGTGCACTGAAAAGCCTCTAGAGATCAGCAAAAAATCGTCTCTGCTGCTCTATAATCGTCGACCAATAATAGAACCCTAAAAACAAACTATTTATAGGGTCCATAAACAAAACAGGCCTGAAGGTCGTCGCGCCCGCAACTGTATTCCTATCGCGCCCGTGACCCTATCACACCCGCGACCGAGGCCAAAGTCACCCTGTGCTGTCTGTTTGCGCGTCTGATCCTCCTTAAAGCTCTGGATACTCAAGACAACATCAACAAGACACAAGACTCTAAACCTTTTAGGCGGGAGACACTTTGCTATTGGAATGCTTGCTTGACTTGATGATTGGATGAGAAGGCCTTGGACTCTTTTTGTAGTTGAGGATGGAAGGGTGTAGAATATAAGAAGGATGTAGGAGATATATTGGGAGAAGAATCTAGATAAGGAGGGGATGAAGAAGAGTAGAGAATTCTAGATGTCTCTAGAATTGATCACCTTCTTTGAGCGTTACATGTTGGGCTCAAGGATTGATCTTGGGCTTGAGTCTTCTTTGGGTCGGTGTTGGGCCTTCAACACTCCCCCTCAACACCGACCCCTCTTGCTTCCATCCTCAGAAGTCGACGAAACTCTTCGAACTTTGCTTGGTTGAGTCCCTTGATGAAGATATCTGCTATTTGATTCTTTATGTTGATTTTTGTCACTGGACTGATGGTTTCTTCGTAGTCTTGTTCATATTGCTGTGAGAACCCTCGCGTATCTAAACGAGCCTTGTATCTCTCTATAGACCCATCAGGCTTGGTTTTCACCTTGTAAACCCATTTAGTTGAGATGGGCTTTACATCTTTGGGCTTTGGAACTAGCTCTCATGTTTGGTTCTCCTTCAAGGCCTTATACTCTTCCTCCATGGCCTTGATTCATTCTTCACTCCTTGATGCCTCTTCATATGTTGATGGCTCTTTAGTATCTTCGTCTGTTGTAATTGCTGTATTTGCATGCTTTGGATTTGGTTTCTTCTCCCACTTTGATCTTCGCAATTGCTAGTCCAGATCTACTTCAATCTTTATTTGTGCTGGTTGTTCCTCTTCTGTCATCTTGGTCTTCTGAGTAGTTTTCTCGTACACTCCTGTTTTCCATGGACTTTTCGAGTGTTCAGATGATTCAGGCAAGACTTCATCACCCCCAACATCTTCCTGCTCATCCATCTTTTCTTGTACTTTGTTTTCTAACTCTTCAAAAATCTGGAAGCGCCACCTCTTCTGTCAATGATCATGATCAAGCTTCGTCGAAAACCATATTTCTTGAAGTGCAGCAATGACCTGTTGTAGGGTCACAGCACCTCCATCCCTTCCTTGCATCATCATATCCGACAAAGATGCAACAAATTGCCTTTTTGTCGAACTTACTTCGAAGATGGTCTGGGACAAAGACGTAGCAGACACATCCAAATACGTGAAAGTGGCTGACCGTGGGTTTGACATTCCATATCTTCTGAAAAGGTGAGATGAACTGTAACTTTGCCTGAGGTAGCCTATTGATTACATGCGCCACCGTCTTCATACATTCTGTTCAAAACCTTGGGGGCACATTCTTTGAGTGCATTAAGCTTTGGCATATCTCTGTCAAGTGTCGGCTCTTCCTCTCAGCAACACCATTTCACTGAGGAGTGCTAAGGCATGTCAATTGGCACTTGATCTTGTGCTCCTTCAGGAATGTCGAGAATACTTCTAATGTGTATTCCCCTCCATTGTCGGTACATACACAACTTACCTTCTTTCCAAGTTCATCTTCAACCTTTTCCACGAACTCTTTAAATTTAATGATGACTTCAGATTTTTCTTTAAGAAAGTAAACCCACACGTACCTTGAAAAATCATCAATGAAAGTCACCATATACTTTGCCCCGCTGACAGATAAATGCTTCATCGGTCCGAAGACATCTGAGTGGATGAGTTCCAAAGGCTCCTTTGCTCTAAACTTTGACTCCTTGTAAGGAAGTTGATGAGCCTTTCCATATTGACACCTGGCGCAGATTGTATCTCTTTTGACTTCTAGATAAGGAAGGCGCTTTAATATCGACTTTTTCATCATGATCTCTAACTTATGGTAACTCACATGCCCAAGTCTAGCATGCCATAAATCTGTCATCTTGTTTTTTCGAGTCTTATCTACGTATGTTGATTCAGCACACATCACGTAGATAGACTCTAACCTTTGCCCCTTCATTATTGGTGTACCCGAGACCTTTAGATTTTGGTACATCTTAACATCTTGTGGTCCGAATACCACATAATTTTCGGATGATGTCAGTTGAGACACAGATAACAGATTCTTTGTCATACCTGGCACGTGATAAACGCTTTGTAGCTGTACCTCATTAGCGTCGGATCGAGGTGTAATCACAGTCTTCCCAAGATGACTGATTGGAAGTCTGGAGTTGTTTGCAGTGACCATAACTTGTTTCCCTTTATACTCTGTCATGCTCTCCAATTTCTCCTTGTCTCCGGTCATATGATTAGAGCAACCGAAGTCAACGATCCAATCTTGGTTGTAGTCTATCCTTTCTGAGTTTGGAGATGTTGAAAGTGCAACTTCCTCCGTGGTTGCGAAGGATACATAGATATCCCACTCTTCTTCACTTCCACCATCATGGTGCGCACCACATTTCCTTCAATATTTTTCTTCTTAAACCAATAGTCACGGGCGATGTGGCACTTCTTGTCACAATTATAGCATTTGAAGTGTTTCTTATGCATGTTCTTAGGTGACTGTCCTTTTTGGTCTGGGGTATGCTTTGCACCCCCTAAATTTATGGCTTTTTGTTAATGTCTCATAGGGTTACTCCTTTGTTTCCCACTAAAGACTGTTTCTTCTTCACTCTTTGTGGAAACACCCGATATTTGTTTAGCCAGAGTCTCTTGATTGGCCAACAGACTCTCCAGATCCGTGATGGATGGTGGAGTAGGCCATCCTTGTACTGCCGTAACAAATACGGCATATTCTGGCCTCGGTCCATGGATGATGATCCTTCTCATCCTGGACTCACTAATTTTGGACTCTGGATCTAATTGAGATATGTCCCGACATAAATTTCTTACTTTTGTGAAGTATTGGTTGATAGACATACCTCCTTGTTTTGTAGACATCAACTCATTCTCAAGAGTTGGAGTCGGACAACATGCTGCTGCGAGAAGAGTGACTTGAACGTGTCCCATATCTTTATCGGAGTATCTGCTTCACATATGTGCTCAATCAACTCCTTCTCAATGGTTGTCTTGAGCACATACATAGCTTTCCCAGCTTTGATCTTCCACTTCCTATATGCATGAGCATCCTTTGTAGAGGGTGGTGTGGTCTCATTACCACTAACATTCTCCCAGAGATCTTGCCCTTACAAATAGGACTCAATGCATGTACTCCAATAACTATAGTTGTTCCCATTGAGCTTCTTCACGTCTCCCGTTGTGTTCGATAGATCCGTCATGACTCCTTGGTCTCGAACTAATCGGATCGACGATCTTGCACCAAGTTAGCAACCTCGACTCTGATATCACTTGTAGAATTTAAGAAGGATGATACTAATCGAAATACTTGATATTACTCAATGGAACACTATAACTTGAGACACAAGACTCTAAACCTTTTAGGTGGGAGACTCTTTACTATTGGAATGCTTGCTTGACTTGATGATTGGATGAGAAGGCCTTGGACTCTTTTTATAGTTGAGGATGGAAGGGTGTAAAATGTAAGAAGGATGTAGAAAATGTAGGAGATATTTTGGGAGAAGAATCTAGATAAGGAGAGGGATGGAGAGGAGTAGAGAATTCTAAATATCTCTAAAATTGATCACCTTTTTTGAGCCATACATGTTGGGCTCAAGGATTGATCTTGGACTTGAGTCTTCTTTGGGTTGGTGTTGGGCCTTCAACAGTATCTAGTCATCCTGTACTTAAGCTCTGTCCGTCATCTGAGCTTACCTGGTGTGTTTGAGTTGGGAAGCTAGTTTACAGAGTCTGGATATTCTTAGGAACTTCTATGTTTTTAGTGTACTGTTGCTTTCTTTCATGTGTATGTTTGTGCATGATTGAAGTCCAGCACAAATTCTTCCATATTTGTCTTGTAAAATGTGTTAATGATCCGACTGATAACGAAGGAGGCCAAATAATTCATTCTGGAGGTGGACAACATCTTTGTTATTTTTTTAGGCTCGATCTTCCCCGGATGAACCATGAAGGTCTTGCTGTGGACGATGTCCATTGTCTCACTGTGCCAAAAGCGGTTAGCAGTAACCATGGAATAAGTTTCTTCTCGTAAGAGCAACTCCAGGTCTAGGTACTTTTCTTATAGGATTCGAAGTGGGAGAAGGTATGCTTTGAATCGAAGAACTGCTCATTGTTACTGGCTTTATAGCTCGATTGTTACAGGCTTTGTTACAGGATTTCTTCAAAACAAAGTCATTCTTGTGTTCATTTAGATTTGATCTTACTAGTTATCGTCTGTTTAAATATGATGATGATGGATTGATATATCTTGATCCTCTGAAGTGTCCGGGTTTTGTATCACTATGGCAAAAATGAACTATCCATGATAGAGCATTCATCTTTCTCCATCAATGTATTGTAAATCAGTTACGTACAATACATATCTTTAGTCTTTACAACTATGACAGTCGACTAATAGCTTTGTTGCCAACAGAACACAAGAATTTCATACAGTACATCTTTGCTGATGAAATCCAATCCATTGTCAAGTACTCAGTCCCGAGGAAATATGCGGCAGAATGGTGCATGCATCTTCTGATCGAGAAAAATTTACAACAAAGGTAGTTCGCATACTGCCATGTCACATTATATTCATCAATTTTATTAATGAAACACATAAAAAGAATTTATTTGTTTGTCGTTATTTCCTATTCCAAGTAATTTTGTAATCCTTATCCAAGCACTTTGAGATTAATGAATAATACAGACTAGCTGGTAACGATATCACTCTCATGAGTATTAATTGAGTCGTAAAAGAACTCATTGTAAGCCTCGAAGAGCCTCGTTCAACGATTGACCTTGAAGATTTGCTCCCTATCTTCGTTCTGTTTTCCCTTCACATTATTTGATATCAGAGTCAAAACCAGGTGAAGATAGAATTCATTTGATGACCTTGTAGAACTTGAATCATGTGGCTTGAAAAAAACACCATAAACTATTTATATTATATTTTAATTTTAATTTTTACTTTTTATTTTTGTGAAAATTTACATGGGGTACCACTTTGAAGATTTATTTTCAAGAAGATACCATCAATGAAATTTTATTCTCATAAGATACCACTTGTAAAAAAAAAAAAAAAAAAAAACACCAAATCTTTCCTAATTTGCTCTTTTCTTCATGTTTCCAACACCTATCACCACCTTCACCACCCTCGTTTTCCTCTGATATCACTGTCCACTAGATTGAGATGTGTCGATTCTGCAATGCCTAGCCCTGGATCCAAAGAATTCATAGTCGTCACTAACGGATTCGAGGTCGTCGTCGTTGGATTCGCGAAACCCCATCGACGTCGCTATCTCCGAGAAGTACGATTACGTGTTTGGTCGAAATGGTGACATTTGTTGGATCTCTTCTTGTTAAGGCTTGTAATACCCCGAAAATTCGACATTTTAAATAAATAAATTTTTGAATATTAAATAACATACGAAAAGATATAATGTTAAGCGTATATTCGATCACGTACGAATAACAATATTGAACGCGTAACGTTATAACAAAACGTTACGAACCTACAAATAATTTAACGAATATGTAACGTTAAAACATAACGTTACAACGATGTAACATATTTGTTTAATAAGCAAACGTATTAAACATAATATACGTGTAACGTTATAACGTAGCGTTATAACGTTATAAAATTTGTATTTGGGCTAATAAAATACGATCTCGGAAACATCCGAAATTTTCGATAAAACAAACGTCGTTAAGTTAGAAATAATTTTGCCTATTTGCGGACATATTTTTCAATAAAATAATCGAATGAAATATGAATAAAAATATACTGACAAAAAACAAAATGAGGGAGCGAATCCGAATAATATTAATTCCCACCGAAAGCTGCTTATTTCCCCGGCAAAGCCTCAGCCTTCGACGCCAATTTCGTGCCGCGCGCGCCTTCCTCTGCCGCCCACCATAATCCTCGCTTCATCACGCCTCTCCATCAACCATCCCTTACCTCGCATCATCACCATTTGCAGCTTCACCACCA
Source organism: Drosera spatulata (assembly GCA_035668315.1). Taxonomy (NCBI): domain Eukaryota; kingdom Viridiplantae; phylum Streptophyta; class Magnoliopsida; order Caryophyllales; family Droseraceae; genus Drosera; species Drosera spatulata. Next base: position 49,281 of record JAOVYX010003552.1, read on the forward strand.
CAAGTCCTGATCATCTCACCACACCTCCCTTCTCCTTCCTCTCACGGCCACTACCTGCGCCTCCTCTTTCAGCAAACCAATTGCCTGCATATTACCAACATCAACCAAACGTCAGCCGCACCAACCACCAACGACGAGCCGTCATCACACCACCACAGCCACTAATCACCATAAACACCACCACCGGCTCACCATCTTCACCCACGAGCGTCAACATCACCATCTTCAAGCGATCGCAACAGCAGCGAGGAAGGTGAACGTAGCAGGGAGTGGAAGAGGAGCTGACGGCCCAGGAAGCGAAGGACAACAGTGAGACGAGTCCAGGAAAAACAAACGTTGAGGTAACCTAATCCCCGATATCGGCTTGTTATGAGAGTGTCTTCTTGCGCGGTCGTCACCGCTGTCCTGGTGAAGATCAATGATGCGTTTTGTGTTGATTTATGAAGTGTGATTCATGTGTGTGCTATGTTGTCCTCTGGGCATGTGTTTGTGTGATGATGGAAGCACATGGTGTGAAGTACGTGCATATTAGGATATATATATGTATGATAATTTATGTACGTGTATGTGTGCGTCTTAAGCGGATGGAGGCATATAGGGTATGCGAGCTATGGCTTTTTTGCTTTCTATTTTATGCTTTATGCTTTATGCTTCCTGCTTACTGCATACTGCTTACTGCTTACTGCTGTTAAATCTAAAAGTGTATATGCGACATATAATCCTTACAAATAGAAACTAGATAGTAAACGTAAATATATGACCATGCAACGCTGTATTCGGGACCGAGATACTGTCTGACGTGTTTAGTGTAGGGACGTTGCTGGGATTATGACCAATCAAATCATACAAAACAATGCTTTGCAAATAAACAGTATATTCTTATGTATACAGAACTATACTTTTCAATAAACTATTATATTTATAAATATAAGTACCAATGATTGTAATGCATGAATGATATCAAATAATCTCATCATAACATATGCAAAAGGAAGTACTAGAACGGGTTGGGGATTACATTGCTTGGCGATACGAATGAACGAAATGCGAACCAATAATGAACGCATGTTCAAATATAAAGGCTGAACACAGCACATGTTTCATGGACTGTCAAGTCATCTGTCGTACTCTCTTAAATGTGGTCTGAATATTGAGCTCGATATTGTCATCATCTTCTTATGTTGAAACTGTTGTGAAGAAGGTCGGACTGGATGTCCCTTCTTGGAAACTATCGAATGTCAAGTGAAAGTCTTGGGGACTAAGTTCTAGCCAAAATCTTTGAGTTGTCGTCACGGGTGAACTAAAACTAGTTACGGAGCGTTGGGCAGCCCCCATCCTCTTAAGTATGCATATGGCGACATTAAGGCCGGACGTGGCAGGGCCACTGATGACTCTCTGAGAGAGGGCAAAATCTATCCCAATACGAGGCGACGAGCCCATTAGAAGTGCACTTTATCTACTAAAGTGTAAAATGGCATACAATCTATGCACGTACATATTGAATTGACAGATTCTTGTAGCCCGACTGACGACTGACGTGTCTTGTATTCAGAGTCTGTTGAAATCTCTCGAGTCATGGGCCCATAATAATAACAATAAACACAAGAGATATTAATTCATACAAACGCACGTATATAATATGACACACATAGTTTCTACTAAATATAAAACTGTTATACTGGTACTCATCGATTCGCCATAGTCGGGGGAGTACCCTGCAAATGTGAGACATATACTCTAGGTTACTGAGTTTTATACTCACGAGTTATGTATTCCATTTGCGGGTGAGTTACAGGAAGATCAATGAGGATAATACTTACTTCATGTAATTTGGAAAGTTGTGATGGGACATTTATTTTGGAAATGTTGTAATGTAACGTATGGACTTTGGATATGTAAAATATGACATGTAACCTAAGCATTATTGTATGGAATGATCTTGTAACAGCTAAGCATCAAGAATTGAAGTATTTCACAGGTAGTTTCCTTGACTCTGCATATCTCTAAACCCGTTTGGTTTGTTTGACCTTGTCATGAACCGGGTTCGTGACAGCATAATGCCACGTGTCGCATGACGCGGAGCTCAAGGCGTTACAAGGTTGGTGCGAATTTGTAACGCCCCGGCCAAATCTTTGCTACCGGGTCATCACCAAGAACTGCTCACAAGGCTGACAACTGGCCCCACAGATCAACACTACTCCTTTCAGTATGCTTTGGCCTCACTCGTGCATGCCATGAGAAACTTGCCAGGAGGTCACCCATCCCAGCATTGCTCCATGTTAAGTACGCTTAACTGCGGAGTTCTAAAGTGATGGGCTACCGAAAAAGAAGGTGCACCTTGTTTGTATAGATAGTACTATCAAACCATTTCCTTGGGGAATTACATAGACTCCCACTTAAAGAACGCAACGTCCTTGTTGCGACTTCAGACATGACACACAGCTCCAAAACCTTCCCTCGCTAGGCGGCTAACCTGGACCCTTGTCCACAGGTCCAGCACGCGGTCGTAGGGTTGCTCTGATATCATACTGTAATGCCTCGGCCAAATCCTTACTATCGGATTGTCACCAAGAACCGGTCGCTAGGCTGACAACTAGCCCCACAGATAAACACTGGTCCTTTCAGTGCGCTTTGGCCTCACTCGCGCACGCCCTGAGAAACTTCCCAGGAGGTCACCCATCCCAGCATTACTCCATGTTAAGCACGCTTAACTGCGGAGTTCTAAAGTGAAGGGCTACCGAAAAGGAAGGTGCACCTTGTTGGTATAGGTAGTACTATTAAACCATTTAAGCATTTCCTTGGGGTATTACATACACCCCCACTTAAAGAACGCAACGTCCTCGTTGCGACTTCAGACACGACACACAGCCCCAAAACCTTCCCTCGCTAGGCGGCTGACCTGGACCTTTTGTCCACAGGTCCAGCACGCGGTCGTAGGGTTGCTCTAATACCATACTATAAGGCCCCAAGAAACGCTTTCCAGGTTAACAACTGGCCCCACAAACAAACAGTAGTCCTTTAAGTGCGCTTTGGCCTCACTCACGCACGCCCTAAGAAACTTCTCAGGAGGTCACCCATCCCAGCATTACTCCACACTAAGCATGCTTAACTGCGGAGTTCTAAAGTTATGGGCTACCGAAAAGAAAAGTGCACCTTGTTGGTATAGATAGTACTATCAAACCATTTAAACATTTCTTTAGGGTATTACAGAATTCTTCATGGTTTTGGTGTGAAACAAGGGGAAGCAAAGTTGGTCTCGGATGAAGATGAGTTCTCTCCTCCATTGTTGGATTCTGGAGGGGAGCTTGAGGCAGTGAAGCTGAATTGCATAGAGCTGGTGGAGTTGAACTCACATGCTTACTCTTTGTGATAGATCAGTTTTTTTTTTTTTTTTTAAGATAATTGTGATGATCAGTTTGTAGATGCCAATAATTTGTCTTTGTTTCGTTGCAACTTCATTGTACATCTTCCTCTACAAGTAGTGCGTCTTCCTCATATGCCTTCTTCTTCATTTGTACGCATGAGTTATGCAAAATCATAAAGTAGTAGGACATTTTTGCACAGATGTACTACTTTTAAAACAAATGGTTTGTGTACTGACGTACTATATTTTTTACAGACATACTAGTATGCTTGAATTAATACGTCTTTCTAGATTGTCTTCGCTCATGATTGATTATGCTTTACTTGACAAGCCAATTTTGAAGTATTAGATTTTGCATAGACGTATTAATTTTTGCATCAGTATATTGGAGTTTGAATAGCATACTAGTTTTCACATAGACGTAGTAGTACACTTGAAATTAGTAGTAATACGCCTGAAACTAGTACTAATACGTTTGAAACAAACCAAGTTTAGCGTATTAGATTTTGCCCGGGTGTACTAGATTTTGCATAAGCGTACTACTTTTTGCTTTGGCCTCACTCGCGCACGCCCTGAGAAACTTCCCAGGAGGTCACCCATCCCAGCATTACTCCACGTTAAGCACGCTTAACTGCGGAGTTCTAAAGTGATGGGCTACCGAAAAGGAAGGTGCACCTTGTTTGTATAGGTAGTACTTTCAAACCAATCAAGCATTTCCTTGGGGTATTACATACACCCACACTTAAAGAACGCAACGTCCTCGTTGCGACTTCAAGCATGACACACAACCCCAGAACCTTCCCTCGCTAGGTGGCTGACCTGGACCTCTTGTCTACAAGTCCAGCACGCGGTCGCAGGGTTGCTCTGATACCATACTGTAACGCCCCGACCAAATCCTTGCTACCGGGTCGTCACCAAGAACCGTTCACCAGGCTGACAACTGGCCCCACAAACCAACACTAGTCTTTTCAGTGCACTTTAGCCTCACTCGCGCACACCTTGAGAAACTTCCCAGGAGCTCACCCATCCCACCATTGCTCCGTGTTAAGCACGCTTAACTGCGGAGTTCTAAAGTGATGGGCGACCGAAATGAAAAATTGCACCTTGTTGGTATAGGTAGTACTATCAAACCATTTAAGCATTTCCTTGGGGTATTTCAGAAATTAAATACGTTCAATTTGAATTTAGTCATTTAATACATGATCAACCAAACTTTGTACCAAAGAAAACCAAATTTTAGTACTAAGAAAGGTGAATGTAGCTTTATATAATTAAACAGATTATAGAATACCAATTGTTAATCCTGTACGTTTCTGCAAGTTATTTATGATTATTATATGTATATGCATTACATTATGGGAATTTGTTTTAATTGTGACTTTTCATTTGTGATTTCTTATTATATAGATTAAATACAATTATGATATAAATTATTAAAAAAATAATAAAAGATGAACATTAAATATTTGAAAAAGCATGACATATAACGTATATCATCAAAAGATTTTGTATATTTATATGTAAAATAGGCCCATGTCCAACATAAAAGGCCATCTTTTGAGTTTGTTCAAGGGAGAATTACGTAGAGGGCCACGTCTTAGATTTTTTTCCCTCACAGGACAACCATATTTTTAAATTTACGTGGAAGGTCACTTTTTGAATAATCATATAATTTGTACCAAATTTGCCCCTTACATTTACAAAAGGAAACAAAAATAAATTTAAGATCCTGATTTGATATATTTTCAAAAAAACACTATAATATATATATTTTTCAAAACCCTAGTTTTTTTTGAGATAAACTTCATCGTCGTCGTCGGCACATCATTATAACCCATTAGGAAATTAGTTGTACACCGGGAAGAAGATTGATGTTTGTCAATAGAAACTTAGTTGTACGCGAGGGGAAAAACGATGTACGCCAATAGAAATTAGTTGTACACCAGTAGAAAATGGTTGTACCCCTGACACTATCTCATCCTATTGATCCAAGCATACAACTAATTTGGTCCATTACTGTATGTGTTCATCAAATAATTTAATCCCTCCCAACCCCTCATCATCCCCACACTTAATCAAAAAAATCATCACTGCCCATTGGCTTAATTGGTCCCAAATCGAGACCCATCTCGTATGTATCCCCAAAATTCATTATCCTCTCCAATGGGTCTATCTCTGTCTACTCCCCCTTCAACCTCCGTCGTGGATGGAAACGTCGACGTTAAGGATCCCTGGGGGCGAATGCTCGGACGACGGATCTGGAGCGCGACGAACCTCATCCTCGAGGGCTTATGGTTCGGGACGAGATTGGCGACAAGGACGTTAACAGAGCCGACGAGAACGTTGACGAAGCCGACGATGAGGAAGGCGGAGACGATGACGGTGAAGGACGGCGACATCAAGCAGCCATGGGTGGGGTGATGGCTGGGGCTTGCAATGGGATGTGGAAAAAATAGGAGATAGGAAAGGGTAGTTTATGGATAATTTTTTTTAGTGGCCTTCCACGTGAAAAAAAAAAATAAAAAATAAATAAGAAGAAGAAGAATGCCTTGTGAGTGAAAAAGATTGAAAACATAATCTAATAGGTAATTATCTCTTTGTTCAATGGTTTGGGTTTTTGGATTTTCCTTTTAGTATATTATAGAACACTAGTTATTACTATGTGTTTTGCGCGAGTTTTTATGATCATTTTATATATCTATGCATTAAACTATGTGAATTTATTTTGATTATGACTTCTCGTTTGTTATTGAGTAAAAAAAAGGTTCCCCTTATTTTATATATCTATGTGTTAAATTATGGGGATTTGTTTTGATTGTGACTTTTCATGTATGATTTCTTCTGATATATATTAAACATTTCACATTTGAAAAGCCATCACACATACCGCATTCTATCGAAGGATTTTGTGTAATTATATAACTAGGGTGTCAATCGCGCGATGCGCGAGAAATGTTCTGATTAAATTTATAAGTGATTATTAATTCAAAAATTAGTTGTCTATTACGAATATTTATTTTGATATCATCAATATTTTGTAGGCTACATATATATCATGTTGAATATTTCTGAAATTATTTCGATTTTATAGAGAATTTTTATTGGATTCTCGAAATATATACAATCCATGATATTTTAAGTTTAATCTTGTTGTAAAAAAATTTCAAAAAAGAACCAATATAGCTTTTATCATAAAACGAATAATGCATCGTTTTATCCAATTGATTGTCACATCCATCAGTTAAGTTCATAAAACGAAATGAATAGACAAAACATATCGAAAAAAAGTGATTGATTTTTTTTTTCTTCCCTTTGTTTTTAATTAAGTTTTAAATAATAACATGAAAATGAGTTAATTTTTTTATCCAAGGCCAATCATGCAAATGAGACAACATCAATGTAAAATTAATTTTGTTAATTAACTTCTTAATTATTTAGATAATTCATTTATATTTGATAATATAGTCAAACATTTTCGTAAAATTTATTTTGGATTAAAAAATATAATGTACTTATCTTTTGTAATATAATTTATATGAAATTATCATGATATTCTCAAATAGATCCCATGAGATTCTTAAAATAATTTTTTTTTGTCGGTTTTTTTTTTCTTTACTCAAATGATGACAATTATCAAATTAATCGCATATGAATCACATCAAGTTTTTATTTTGAGTGATATAGAAACTTTGGGTTTTTTGTTTTACACAAATTCTCAATTTTTTGTAATAAAATATTTCAAACGTATCATTTTTTATAATAATTAACTTTAATAATAATAATATTTATACACATATTCTTTAGTCATAATGTGTGTACAAGGATTATTAATATGTATGAACTAAAAAGAGAAAATATGAAAAGGTTTTTTTTCCATAATTGTTAATGTTGATCATTAAATATATTGTATTAATTATAGGATGACATATGATATATCATGACATTTCATGAGATGACATATGACATATCATGAGATGGGATACCATAACATACCATGAAATCGATCTCCGAATTTATAATATATGTAGATGTAGATTCTCAGCTTTTTGTAGTAAAATATTTTCAAACGTATTATTTTTTCGTAATAATTAACAGTAAAAACACTAATATTTACACACATATTCTTTAGTCATTATATATATACCGGGATTAATAATATTTATAAACTATAAAGAGAAAATATGAAAAGATTTTTTTTTCATAATTGTTAATATTGATCATTAAATATACTGTATTAATTATGTGATGACATATGACATACCATGAGATGGCACAACTGGTATCGATCTCCGAATTTATAATATATAAATATATATATATATATATATATGTGTGTGTGTAGATGCAGATATATATCGATATATATAGAGAGATGTATATTTTCTATGAAGATTTACATTAAAATATTTAGGATAATTTTTACTTATTTTTTATTTTTTATTTTTTAGTGCCCAAAAAGTTTCTATATATATATTAAGATATTCAATGATAGTTATATTTATATTTAAATATCGAAAATGAATAAGAGATAATAATACCCCTCAGGTAACCCATTTGACTCATCCTTTACTTGACCCACTCATTCACTCACCTATACACTGCTGAGCTGCTGAGCAAACAACCACCTTGCTTCCCGCCATGGACAACCCCGACTCTCTCAAAGCACCGCCGTCATCGTTTCCCCTCCAAACCAATAACCAACGAGTACCCATTTCATTTCACCTCTCAATCTCCAAAATCCATCGCCGAATCCTTTTCCCAAAGTCATTCCTTTTATCTCTCGTGTTTTTATTTCGATTTTAGGGGTTAAAGTATTATGGGACTGCTACGATAATAAAGGCGGAGTTCGCCAATCAGATGGCGAATGGGGTGGAAAGGGTGAAAAGGGCGGTGGGATTGGGGAATGAGATGGTGGGGTTGGGGTTGAGTTGGGAATGAATTGATTGTTTCCCATTTGGGGGTTTTGGGGTTCAGGGTTTAGGGCTGGGTTAAGCTGTGCGAGGGTTTGGTGTTTATTGTTGTCATTTGTTTCGGCATGGATGGGGACGTAGAAGCGCGATTCAAGGAACTGGGGTTCGGTTCGAGAGTTGGGACAAAGACGAGTTCGATTGGTTTCTTTGTTTCTGACGACGGTCATGCTTACGGTTCCTTCTCCGAGCTGCCTTGATCCTGTTCTCGGTGGCCTTGATCCTGTTCTCAAAGGAAGAGAACCTTCATTCTCAAGAAAATCATGGCCTTGTATATCAACTCTATAGTTAGGATGTGCATTTACACTCCTTCACGGAATGTTCAGTCTCCAGGTCCAGTTCGCATCCTCGTCATGTCCTCTTCTGTTGGTTCTCCTTCTACCAAATGAGCTCATGTTCTTATTTTCTCAGGTTTAACGTTTAAACAAGTACACAAAAATTTTCTGGGTTGAGAAGAGAGGTGCTCCTGAAACGGATGAAACAGACTCCTATTAGGAAACTGAGTTGTTTGTTTGGCAGTTGTCATGCGAAAGGAACCATATTGAATCCTACATTGAATGCTAGTCCAATGAGTAGCCATATTTCTAGCAAAGATAGAAACGGTGATGACGAAGAAGAAACACTCACTGATACGTCTAATTCTGAGCTCAGAACAGATTAGTGGATTTCTCTATGTATTGCAAAATTGTTCGTGTATTATAAGAATTTAAGGTTCGGAAAATAATTTATGGGTTGTACGACTTTATGGTTCGTAAGACTAGTTGTTTGCTTTGTAGTTTATATTGGTTTTCTATGAGGTTCATAAAGTTTTTCGTTGCACTTTATGGTGATTTTAAATACAGTTCATACTGTATTTTTTTTACAGTTCATATTGGATATATCTCATAGTTCATACTGTTGACATGAATATTCTTCACTATTCATATTGGATATTCTTCATAGTTCATATTGGATATTATTCACAGTTCATATTGTTATTATCGTTGTACATTGTTGAGTTCACACAGTTCATAATCAAATAATGCAATTTATTCGGTGAAGGGAGACAATCCACACATACAACTGAATCAATTTACTCAATGAAAAGAGATAATTCACATATCCAAATAATATAATTCATCGATACAAAGAAGACAGTTTATATTTCACAATTTATAGTTAACAGTCGACATACATCCACTGCAACATGTTAGGTCTTTGGTACCTTTTTTTTGTAGCGTTTATGCAAACGCTGTCAAAGCCTTTTTTGATAGCGTTTTTCAACCGCCTGCATAGATTTAGAACCGTTATCATAGGTTTTGGTAAAAAAAAAAAGAAGAGAAAATTACTCAAAAGGTTCTGATTTCATTTCCTTTTACTCAACAAGCCATTGTTTGTTTTTTCTATGCTTGAGGCTATTTTTTTAACGTCCTATCGTTTCTACCCCTAGTTGTAAAAAGGGATACTTTTTTGCTCAAATCCACGATTGAAATTGGTTTCCTTCTACGTAAGAAAAAGGATGATTTTCCTACCTATTTCAAACCGGATGATTTTCATCATTCATGAAAAAAACTGACGATTTCAAAACGAACAGAAAAAACTGACGATGGCGATGGTGTTAACCCCAAATTGATGAAGAAATGGAGGCGATCTGATTCTTGAATCATAGTTGTAACATCTCACTAGAAACAACATGGATTCCGACGACGTCATTTTGATATGTGTTTTGAAGAAGAGTCATTTCCTATCAAATGTTTGACCGCGATTACGTTTGATGATTTTGTTGCAAAAGTTTCGATGAATTGGCCACGTATAATCAACAATGGTTTTCATTTTTTCTACTCTATTTCGGGTCACGCAAGATGTTTTTTACGAAATCAAGGAGAGATTGAAGACATGCAAACTCTCCTGTCTTTGATGGCAAGGGAGGATGTAGACTCACCGAGCTTTGATTTGGAAGTTGGTGTTCCGTTGTAATTTTCCTCGACTAATAATAAGACACTTCTTTCTAGTAGTTGGTCCACGCTTATACGGGAGGTTGGTCAAGTGTTTGAAGGGAGCCGTGCACATTTCAGGGAAGCTTTAACTATGCATGCAACTGAACTTGGTTTCCAGTACGTGTTTCAAAGGAATGGAACTATGAGGATAAATGTTGTTTGCAAGCTTGCTAAGGATACAGGCTGCTGTTGGTTTGTGAAGGCATCGTTGTGCTCTTTCAATTGTTCGTTTTGTATCAGGAAGTTGAATAACCATCATACTTGTGGACATTTGTTGGTTCCTGATCGAGCTTCAAAGCATTTGGATTACAAAATGGTTGCAAAACTCATCTCTCCGAAGCTGAATGGAAAGTCCATTCTGAGTCTTGCTGTTGTTCGAGATCACTTTGTATCAGATTTTGGCATCAATATAAGTTATCGTAAGGCTTGGAGTGCTCTACAAAAAGCGAAAAATTAGATTCATGGAGACTATGCTGAGTCTTTTGGTATTCTCAAGAATTATGTTGGTGCAGCTCTGACTACAATGATCATTGGCTTCAATCATTGTCGTCCAATGTTATTCTTGGATGGAACGTTCCTGAAGGGACGATTTAAAGGTGTTATATTGTCAGCTACAGGGAAAGATGATAACCAAGGTACTCATTATGTTGGATTCTTTTCAATTGTTAACAGTTCAGGAATTTATCTTTTATATACATAGCGTACACCTCAAATTATATAGCGTACAACTCAATTGTTGTCTTCTGTCTAGGAATTTACCTATGGTGTAATTAGCATACAACTTCAATTTTTAAGCGTACAACTCACTATTTTTTAATCTGGCAGGTTTATTCCCGCTAGCATTTGCTATAGTGGATGCGGAAACCAACGAGAGTTGAGAATGGTTTCTTTGCGAGTTACGCAAGGTTCTCCATGAGGAACGTCGCATTAATTTTTTATCAGACCGAAACCCTGGGTTATTAGATGCGATTCCGAGGATTTTTCCAAGTCATCCTCATTTTTTCTGTTTGCATCATTTGAAGCAAAATCTTTACAGCAAATACGGTGGCATTACATGCTCTCCTTCTTTTAGGGATCACTTGGAGGATTTATTTGGTCGTTATGCTAAGACTTCGTCACAATTGGAGTGCTATCGCATGCTTGACGAACTCAAGTCCTAAGGTGATCCAATCATGGAGAGTTTCCTTAAAGGATTGCCTCTCGAGCATTGGATCAATTCTTTTGGTAGAGGACGACGTTATGGCGAGTTTACCTCTAATGCTGCAGAGTCCTTCAATGCTTGGCTGCTTGATGTTAGGGATCTACCTATTACTCAAATGGTTGACAAGATACGACTGAAGCTTATGGTTTGGTTCTGTAAACGATGAGAGAATCCAAAAAAATGGAGAGGGGATATGTGCCCCTCAATAATGAAGAAGATGAATATTCTAATGGGTGAATCACGTATGCTAGAAGTGACGAGATGTTCTTCATCCATTTACGAGGTGCAATCTCTGCCATCTGCATGTGTGGACTTCAATATCAGATCATGTTCATGTTATCAATGGCAGTTAAATGGTTTCCCTTGCATTCATGTGGCAGCTGTTATTCTGCATTACTCAATGCCTATTATAGAAGCACTTGATCCTTTTTATTCCGTTACGAATTACAAGAAGACCTATGAGCTGTGTATCTATCCAGTTCCCTGATCTCTTGTACGAGATTCTTCATCACAGATTGAAAATGTTTTGCCGCCATCATCCAGCAAACAACCAAGTCGTCCAAGGAAGAAGAGGTTCAGATCAATAGGTGAGGTAGTACGAAGGATCAAGTGTTCAAGGTGTGAAAAGTTTGCACGGCATAAGCGTACTGAGCGTTTGTTGTAGGTTATTAATTAAATCTGTATGTTGTTTCCAATTCTTTTTGCTTGATCATTAGTATGAAGGTTTTTGATTTTGTTTAAATGATAGTTTACACGAATATGCACGTAGATGTATGGATTTAATTGGTATTGTTTAGTTATTGTTGTTTTTGTTATAACCTGTAATGCCTATCCTGTTAGTAATAGTATTTGTAGCCTTACTTCACAGCATAACCGTGCGTACACCTTTTTCTAACAGGGGTACAACTGGATTTGCAAGTCAATAGTCGTGCTATTTTCCCTTTTTTTTCAAGTGTATACATAAGTCCCTTATAAACAAATTATAAGAGGCGTACGAAATATCTTCCTGTGCGTACATCTTTTTAAAACAGGCGTACACCTTGATTTGCAAGACACTAACCCTGCTGTGTTCCCTGTTTATTTTCCCAGTGTGTACATAGGTCTATTACAAACGAGTATATATTCTCACATGATTATAAAATTTCATCATAAAATGCAACACGTACACAATGTAATGGGGAATATTTGTCCAAACCATCAAGAACAACAAAGTAGTCATACACATATCTTTCACATAAATAACCTAAAACCAATACCTAAAATGTATATCTGCAATGAACAAGGATATCAACTCTGCTCTAAATCTTCTAACTTCTTCAATCTGCAATTCTGATATCATGGTCTTCATGTTACAAATTATATCCAGCAGGTAACAAACGATAATTCCACAGTCCAATGAGCTGCTTTGTTGTTGCGGACTGCTCTTGCAAAATGATATGTTGGTTTCAAATTGCGAGAGGCTTTCTTCGACGTATTCCTTCCCTTGCTTTTCTATTGTCTCTAGAGTAAACGCATCAACATACGACCTCTACACAAATAAGGATCATAGTCCAATACAATTTTCATACAACTTTTTTATCCTAATGGCAAAAATTATTCCAAAAACCATTGATTAAATCTTACAATTTTCTTTGCGTCTTCAAGATACATCTTTGCTGTCTTCTTCAGGGAATTATAGTGCGTCCAATTTCCATTTTCTGTGTTCAACACCAATAGAGTCCAATGACTTGGAGCCGCCGAACGTTTGTTGTCTTTTGACAACATTGGGAATAAATGCCACACTTATGTTGAGTTCTTCTTAACCACTTTTTTGATGTTCACCTTTGCTATTCTTGCATATCTGTCATTAGTAAGGTATGTCTACGAAGATAATATGTCAATATACATAGATTTCAGGCGTACATGAAAACCTAATAGGCGTACTACAAAAAAAAAAAAGAAAAAGGTCAGTGCTTTGAATTACCCAGCATAGAGAATCGTATATCACAATTTCACTTTTCAGAGTAGAAGTCTTCAACAAAATTGATGCGTATGAGTCCACAACATTATTCCCTATCACCCCTTCCTTGGCGAGGGTGATGAGGCTGGCTATGTCAATTTTATTCCAGTTGGATTCAGCATTATCCATCCATATATACTCCCTGTAGAATCATACTATCTTAGAGGTTATAACAATGGATACGAATATACCATGCATCGTCAAAGAACAAATCATTATAAGACTACGAAAACTGACCCTTCTTTATGTGTTTCCAATATTTTCCTGAATTTCTAATTCAGGGGAAGAGTCAGATGTTCCATGGTGTTTACCATCTCTTTCTAGTCAATCATTCTCTTTTTTCCTTTATCGTAAGTGTAGATGGATAGCCTATTCTTGGTTCGTTCCCTTGTCTTAATCCTCTGGATCATTGATTTTGGTGTAGTGCCGCTTTCCTTAGGCTCTATTATCTCGATTTCATGGTCAATCTCCACATCATCTTTCTCCATTGAGTCATTGTGATCACTATAAGGCACACATAATACTCCTGTATTATTACATGTCATATCGAAAGCTCATTTCGTTAACAGGGAAAAATTAGTTAAATGCATACCATTTATTCGCAGGAACCTTATACCGAATGCCCTCCAACTCTTACAAAGATTTTCCCTTGACTGTTCTTTTTAAAATATAGTTATCAACCACATAAGTGTCAATCTCTTCGCGTAGCTTTGTCAACTCTTCATCACAGTTCGAGTTTGCAAGTGATTCGTTCATCCTTTTGTTGTCCTCCAGACATAGCCTCAAATTCTCAAGTACAACATGCTGGACTTGTGTAGAAGTCAACAACTCGAACATTTTTTTTCTTCCTCATTATTCTGCTTTGTTTCATGTGATATATCATGATCCTGCTCCTAACGGTTCTTTGCTTCCTTGATCATCTCCCGTATCTCTGTCTTCAACGCATCTATTGTTTCTTGTCTCTCTAGTACCTTTTCCTATAATGTTTTTTTTTTCTCGACATCTACCAATCACAAAGTATAATTTATGAGTAATGACAACAATAATCAAAAATCAAACCAATACCTTTCCTCCCTGACTTCAACTTTGTTGATTTCAGAATACGTTTGGGGTTACATTTTTTGGCAAATTTCTTGATTATAACCTGTGCATGTCTAGCTCTAGAGGTTGTACGCTCCGGACTTGCTTCTGGACTTCCTTAATCTGGAGTATTTGATGTCGTCCTTGTCTCCAATTTCTGCAATTTCTTCCTTCCACAAGTTGTACTCGTACTGCCCGAATTTGCAGGAGTAATTGTAGTGATCGGACTTGCCATTGCTCTTCCTGAAAGTCGTGAAATTGCTCATCGACTCGAGTCTGCGTTCTTGGTTTTTGCCATGGATTTCCCAGATCGTGGAGGTTGTAGATGTTAAGGAGATTTGGGTAGATTCGCCATGGGTAGATTTCTTGTTGCGGGGAGGGTTCTCGTTGGAGATGGTGATGTACTGAAATTATGGAGGATAATTCGGGTGAGCGGTTTCCTTGATTCACACAATATTAGGAAGGTGTATCACTGAATTTAGGAAACCGTTTATTTTTCAATTCAAGTCATAGATTCAATTTAGGGGCAAATTTAGGTTTTTTTTTTATGACCCTTTGAGTAATACAAGAAAATTAGATTGTCCTGTAGGTAAATATAAAGATAGAGATGGCCTCATTTGTAATCTTCTCTAAAAAAATCATATATAAAATTATTGTAGCATTTTTGTAACCGCTATCTTTATTAAACTATTATAGTAGATCGATTTGATATCGTTTTTTTTTTTTTGCAACACTTTATAAATGCTAAGAGACATCTATAACAGCGGTTGCAAACGCTGCAATAGTTATTTCCTTATAATTATTGCTAATAGGAAAAAAATAAATGATTTGATTTCATAAAAAACTAACAAACTTTTATGGCACAAATGGTTTAGCACGAGACTAAAACGACTGAGGTTCCCTGTAACACCCCGACTTTCTTGACATCTTCATAGGAATCCACGTGTCATTATTGTCGCTGGGCCCAACGCCTCAACTAAAAAAAAATTATATTTTCTGACATAATCATAAGAATTAAACTAAGTTCACTTATACATCTTTAGTTTATAAACTTTTGATGCACTCAATCATATCTCAGAATATCACCTTTGCAGTGGAATTTATATCTCTTTCTAAGATCATAATACCTTTCACACATAAGTAACATCTAGCATCGAATCTTAGATCACAATTCTCCTCTAAGTCTTGCACCTGTAACAAAAAGAAGAAGAAAGACACAAAAAATAATAACTATGAGCTATATAAGCTCAATAACGTGTCGGCGCCCTTACCAAAGATTACACGAGAGAAGAAGATAAGAAAAGAAAAAGAAAATGATCGCTTGGATTCTTTGATGCAGCACTTTGAAATTATCATGCCAATCTGACATTCGCATTTCCATCACAAGAATATCAGTGATTCATCCTAGTCACATAAGCACATTTAACATCACGTAATAACGCTTGAAACCATACGTCAATTGACACTCTAGACATTATCATCGTCATTTACTACCGTTATATCCTCTATGGTATGATAGTCAACACCTCTATATCAAATAAAATGAGACAATGACACTGTGACACGACATGTTCTCAATCCAAATCTCACGCACTATTGCACTCAGCCGCTCACTCAAGACTTTGTTATACTCACCGTCATATCAATCACACAGATACGACAGATAATAAATATCCTTAATGTTATAATTGTGTCATAAGTAAGCTCTCTTCAGTTTTCGCAAAAGGGACATCCGCGAAAGGGGATCAGAAAAACCGAAGCACAGGGTCTCCTGCAATGAGATACCCTCATACCAAAACGACCTCATTGTATAACACAACGGCAGACATAACGCTTTTTGTGTTTTATACCACGGAGTTATCTCATCAATTTATGAATTTACACTTCATTCACACATTCACCCTCATTATACCAGCAAATAAGGCATAACACACAACATGCAACAACGCTGCACAACACTCAATATTTAGCACATAACACATAGCAGTTACAGTCAGTATTTTACGTTAGGTATAATTAGTGACTACGTCCAAAGATTGCAATGTATATTATTATACTGACGGTATAATAATACGTATCGCCACACATAATAAACGTAAACGTTATTTTTTACCATAGTTCTTCACATACACACGTTTAGCCTCATCCTTAAGTGACAACGAATAGCGTCTTCAAGTCCTATAATATAATAGGATACGTGTATTCATACACACCCTTGTGAATGATTGTTCATGTTTAGGAGTTAAGCATATTTGTTCGTATTTCTTGAAAACAGTCATGGTAATATTATGTGGTGGTGCTAGGCTTGGAGAACAGTCTTTGATACTTGTTTTGATATTTCATGATGATAATTTTATCTATTTATCATCACTATGAGTGTTTGTGAACATTTGGAGTTGTTTCGGGATCAAAATGGTTCATTCCCGGATTCTGTCCAACATGATTTTTCAACACGTTTAAATCTATAATTTCTTGTATACAGCTCCAAAAATTATTTTGTAAAATTCTACATAAACTAGATTTTCTAATCTTTCCATAGAATTAGATTTCTAATCATGAAATCTTATCAATAATACCAGTTTATTCATTCAATTTTATATTTTCTTTTAGATCAAACAGTTTGACGTTTCTTCACTAATCATCTCATAACTCCTTACATACAACTCCAAATCTGGATTTTCAAACTGTTCTGGAAACTATACTTCGAGACCTTTTTATTGATATAAGGCTCATATTTTTATGTAATTCTAGATCAAGGTACAAAGTCAATCTTTGTAACCAGTTTTTACAGATTTATATCCGTACGTTTTGATTTATATATCCGTTTATATTAAAAACATTTCAGGTTTATGCTTTCATAATGCACAATTCATATTATTTAATTTTTGGATTAAAATTCACAATGTTAAAACTGGTGCCTTAAATGACATTATGTCGGATTAATATCAACCTTTATCGTATGACTAATAGTAACTCATACATATCCACATCAATCGAGTTCGAATAATATTTAAAAAAAATGATTAAACGATTGTGATGCATGAGTTTGTCTTCCCATGAAATAAATCGACTATAAAGAATACAAAGTTTTTAGTTAGATTAAACATCTATATGAACTTTTTTCTCTCATGATTGAACTTTTATGGAACAATATAATATTTTAATATCTTATAACGATGTTCAAATTCGAATATTGAAATTTATTCTTCGTTTAATTACGTTTGAACTTTTATTGTCGTACATCGTTTAAATAGAAAGAAAACTAAAAGTTCAATTGTTTCAAGAATAACAGTTCACATAACTATAAAATCATCTATCCTATAAATAACATTTTACATAGTCATAAATAACAGTTCACATAACAAAATGTAACGATTTATATAAAATCATGTAACAACAGTTCATACACCAGAGATCACAGTTCATATTGTTTTTTTTAATACTAACCAAACATTGTCATAACATTAGATTAATATTTACATCCATTGCATGCTTGACTGTAACTTATATATGACACTCATTGGGATGCTTATCATGACATTCAAATCTGAATATTGAAAATTATCTTTCGTTTAATTATATTGCACTCTTATTGTCGTACTATATTATTGCCCACACCAATAGTTGATGTGGCATAACCCATAGTTCATATAATCTTAATTTGATTCATAATACGAAACTAACAATTTATATATCCACATCATCAGCTTACATATCATAATGTAAAAAAATCACATTTCATATAATATACTCTCAGTTCATATAGCAAAAAATAACAGTTTGCACAGCATTCTATACAATTTGCATAGAATCATTGTTTTTTTTCTCCGTTTTACGAACGTAACTCGTTCATACAAATATCTCTTCTTCTTTTTTTTTTTCATGAGTCACGGTCCTTTTTTTCACAAATTCGACAATTGAGGTTGATCCATCAAGTGGTTCATTTCTGATACCACAAATAATTTTCACAGTTTTCAAACCTTCAAAAACAAAAACAAAGAAGCATTTTACCAATATAAAATCACATAGTTTATAAATAAAAAGAAGCGGTTCACAAATACAAACAAACAGTTCACGCATAATAAAAAATAGTTCATAAATAAAAAGAAGCATTTCACACATAATAAAGAAGCACTTCACCAAATACAAAAGAAGTAGTTCACGCATAAAAAGAAACAATTCAATAAAATAAAATAAAAAACAGCTCACAAATATAAAAAAGTATGCCACATAAAATAGAGAAACAGTTCATAAAATATAAAAAAATAGTTTACATAAAAAAAATAATTCATACAAAATAGAAAAGCAACTCACACTAAATAAAGATGCAGCTTACAAATACAAAGAAGCATGTCACACATGAGAAAAGAAAAAAAAAAAAAAAAGCAATTCTCAAATGAACTATTTTTACCTTCAAAAACTTCTACTACACTATTTTTATTTTGTTTCAGTTCCGGATTGATGGCTTCCAAAGTATTTTGCATCATAATGAATACCCTATTCAACCTTATCTTTTCATTTTTCTCCCTATTCACCCCTTCACCCCTTCACCCCTTCACCCCTTCACCCCAATATCCATCCCCGTCTACTTTAAGCTTTGATATACCATTAACAACATAACAGAAAAACAAATAAAAAAAAATTAGTAATTCATTGTAAAAAAAAAACTCAAAATAATAACACAATTTCTAAATCCATAAATTATGATTCACAAAACAAAATTACACAGTCCACAAATAAGAAAACGATGAGAATAAAACTGTCACTTGCTGCAGCCGATGAGAATGTGTACAATCAATTATGACCGACTTTACTCTAACAAAGGTACCAACCAGTTTGCATTCAAAACTTTCGGGCTGCTTCAACATTTCCTCTACCAAACTCCTCTTCAAGTATACAAGCTTAATGTTTTTCGAGACTACATATGCAAAACAGGTTATAGAACCACGAGAATTCTCTGCATTGAAATTTCATCTTCGAAATCGTGCTCCAGCTCTTCCTCCTCCGAGAGTTCTAAATTTTCAATAAAATGGGATCATAGTGTGATTGAATTTCGTCGATGTCGTCGCCAGCCTCCTCTTCACCGCTGGAGCTCGGATTCTATCTGGGCAAACCTCTGCTTTCAAATGAGCGATCGAGGGGTTGTTCGATTGAGGGGCTATTTGTTCATGGATTGAGAATCCATTGATTTTATCGATTCGAGGAAAATGATAATATGGGTTGGATCAATTTGTGGGGAAAGATTCGAGCTTGTCGATTTCTTGATCGATGATATCTGAGGAGCACAGGAGTGGGTTGGTGTGTTTGATGCTGAATTTAATTTCTTATGATCATAAATTAAATTTATTTGATATGTATTAATATTTTTATAATATAATATAATTTAAATATTTAATATAAATATATTATGTTCATTTTATAATTATTATAATATTATTTTTTTTATATATTATTTAATATATAATTTGAGAAATTTTGTTATTTATTTAAATGATACGATTTAAATTTTTTATTAATCTATAATTATAATACGTAACGTTTATTATCATTAATGTTCACTATATTTTTTTAAAAAATAAAGTTTGATCGTTCCGTAATATCGATCGACTCTTCTATCGTCATACGTTTCTTGTCAAAATAAAGTTAGATTAGGATTTTTCTATCAATATGATTGAAATAAATATATGTAATTGTCAATAAAATTTTATACGTACAAAATATATATTATAAGAATAATATATAAAATTAGATTAAGCACTTATACAAAACAAAGTTTGATTGAATAATTAGATCTACCATAAAATTTGTTGGATACTAATATTTGAGATGAATCTCTTTTGGATGCTTTAAAATAATTATCCATATTTCTTAATAGATTTTTGCTGAATAAAAAAAAAAATCCCGTGAGCAGCACGTGACACCACCACCTCGTCACCACAGCTCCCCGCACATCCCACTCATCTTCCGTTTCATATATTCCCCTCTCTCACCAAATCACCACCAAAAAAACATAACTCGACCAATTCCACCAAACCGTAACCCTAATCGCACCCCCAAAATTCGGCCCCCATTGTCACCACATCCTCGATCCTCAATCTTCAATCCTCTCACCACAAACCCTAACCCTAATGGATCCGCAATCGAACAACCTATTCGAGACGGCGTCGCAGCCCGACACCAACAACGACGCCTACACTTTCCTCGAGTTCAAGGAGGACGAGGATTTCGCGTACCCCCAATTCGACGAGCTCTC
>JAOVYX010003553.1:0-12900 GCA_035668315.1 Drosera spatulata
TAAAGTAACTGACAGTCAGGAGGTAGATCGGATCAAGTCGTAGTTCAAAGATTGTGTCGATCATCTTCTCATCTTCGTTATGGATAAAGGTATGATGTTTCGACTATGGTATTTGTGAGAATCACAAAGTCCAGAGGGATTAATCTATGCAAAATTATAATTTCGATTTGCATAATTATGATGATGAAATTTCTAACAATTGCAACTCTTGTTAGCTTTTGAGTAATGTTGAAAACTTATCATGGAGAATTCGTTTCACTAACACAAAACTTTTGATACTGGTTTTGGTTCGGTGGTGATGGCTTCAAATTCCTTATTGTTAAGAGTAAGAAACTCCACATGTATATGAATGGTAGATTGATGCATCCATGGTCAACCAACTCACTGATCTTCGATACAAGGTAATTGAAGATTGTTGCGATGCCTGATGTTGACAACGCTTTATGTTTTTCCATTCAACCTTGATGTTACTTTCGCAGGAACAAGCGTTAATTGAAGCTAACAGAGCTTCGAGGATAGAGGTATACTTGATCACCATGGTCGTTTTATCTCGTTCTTCAGTGGTTGGTAAAAACATGAGCATTAGCTAGCGCTGCATCATGCGACATTTAATCTTATTATATTTTGTATTGTGCAGCTTGATGAGATCAGCAGAGACATTCAACTACGCCATTGGGCAAGCAATGAGCAGACGGCTGCCTTTGGTCAGCCTCGTGCCCAATGCCATGCAAGGGTTCTTCGAGCCTCTCCAAACAGGGTAATGCTTTTATACGAATTATGCCGCAAGATAACTTACAACAGTATTCTTCACTGATGTTTTGGAAATAGAAGTGCTATCCACGGGATGCATAAATGGCGCATAACGTCCAATAGAAGGATTCAGCCATGAAAACTGTTTATTTTCTTTAGGATTAGAAACTTTGAATCTTCGCTAATCAGTTGATAGCTCAAATTTTATGTTCAGGTATCAGTTGGAAGCTCCAGAGGGGATGAATCCTCCAGCCAGACATTCTCAAGCCGCCGGCTTCATACCGGGGTGGATGCTACGAGTCATGACTAATTACTGAACCTCTATGGTTTATATATATGCATAAACGCTGTATTAGAACAAACTACTGCTAAGTAGCTTGCTGTAACTTTGAGATGATGTCACTGGACAACACAATGCATTCTTATAAAGACAATTCGAATATTTCTTGCACGTGCATGACTAATAGAAATAGATACAATATTACTTTTTTGGTTGACAAGCAGCGCGCCTAGGCCATTCACTCTTGTGTCTTATTCATTAATCCAGCAATACTACTTATTTGAAGCCTGGCAACAGATGTTTGTGTCCTATCAATAACTCTATGGTGGCGGTTGCAACCACCACCATTTAGCGTTATCCTCCTGGTATGGTAATACAATACCTCTCCAACTATTTTCCAGTCGTAGAGTTTATACCACGTACAAAGAGGAGATGTGTACTGATCGCACACACCGCATCTATAATAAAATCCATCAGATTTTATGTCCCATTCGAAGTCCACATTTGTTCCCCAAAATTCGACCTCTTTATAGAATCTGAGAACACCTGTTCCATCCGGCCAATCTTGTCCGCAGTACTGTATTCTAAACCTCCATCCACCTTGTTTATAGATGTCGAAGACTATGTCCTTGTATCCAGTATAAAAGTGGCAAAAGTATAGGGTTGTCCTCCAGATGTTACTCTGAAAGGTGAAATAGAAATCTTGACCAGGGTAGAGAACTCTGCGGCCTAGGTCGTCGTCACCGGACTTGCAATGGAATATTACCTTCCCACTGTTACGAACGGGTCCGTTAATAATAAACACAAACAATAACGAGTGCGTAAAAATAAACGAGACAAAGATTTTTACGTGGAAAACCCTTATGGGAAAAACCACGGACGGTCGCCAAAGACGAAGAATCCACTAACCAAATGAGAAAATACAATAAGGAGCTACACTCAAAATATTGAGATTAGTAATCCCACTTTTTCTCTCCCACTTGGCTCTCTCCTGGCTGCCATCTTCCTTTCTCCTCTAATTCCCGGCTCTCTTTGCGTCTCCCTCTGCGGCTCTCTCTTCTCCATCAATCCTCTCTTATATCCAAAATCATGCGCAGAGCCACACGGACATCACACGGAGAAGCAAACACGGGGAATTCCACGCGGAGACGAACGCGGCGAAGGAACACGGATTTGAGGCACTTCAATTTCAACACCCACGTTTGAGACTGTTGTGAAAATGGAGCCTTCGCCTATGACCGAACAAGTTATCAAACGAACCCTTCCCTGCAAAGCATGGGTAGATCAAGGATGTGCTCATGGTTGTGATAAAGATTATTAGTAGTAATATATTGTTTAGACTTCCCATATTTGTGTATCCTTCAGTATTTCCATTTTTTTTCTCTTTTTCAAATAGGATGTTGGATTCTTATTGTATATATATATCCATGAAGAGGAGCGGTGCCTGTTTCAAGATGAGGGAATTCATTAATGCATAATAGCCTATGAAAGCGTGGGTTACTAATTAACCACGACTATCTTTTTGTGGCAACATAAAAGTCATCAATTCAATTCATTGTTGGTGTATTGATCTGATGAAACATCACCTGTAACTTAATTATTTAGTGCTTATCATGTGGGTAACATCAAAATATTTTTATTAGAAAATTCATAATACACCCGAAAAATGGCAGTAGTTTTTGTTGTTCTTTTAACAATGTGATACTAAAAGGATCATTGGGAATTCATAGTACACTCCTCAGCAATTGTAACACTTTGTAGTCCCAATAGCAATGTTGTTGACTTGTACTAATTACTTTAAACCAGTGGAGCTAAATATGAAACCAACATTTTAACAGAAAACAAGTACTGTATTAATTTTGGAAGATTATCGGTGGCTGCGGGCGAGCTTTGTGCTGCCGTCTGTTGAACGGCGGCTGTGACGATGTTATTGAAGTTTGGAAGGAAGAATAGTGACTGCTGCTATTATGATTCCTGCTTTGTTGTTTGGTTACTGGCTTTGATGCCTTGTTTTTGCGTTTACTCGATTGTATGCTCAAGATCCTATTTGTGATCTTATTTCTTTTGTAATCCAATTAGCCA
Source organism: Drosera spatulata (assembly GCA_035668315.1). NCBI lineage: Eukaryota > Viridiplantae > Streptophyta > Magnoliopsida > Caryophyllales > Droseraceae > Drosera > Drosera spatulata. Next base: position 3,113 of record JAOVYX010003553.1, read on the forward strand.
AAAAGAGTACTGTATTAATTTTTTAAAGCCGATTCTGTTCTTTTGGACCTGCCAACCGCACACAATATAAGTATCCAGGGACAACTATACAAATTTGTTTATGATGCATGAAAATGTATAACAATGTATGTAAAACATACAGAATATGGCCCCAAGCCCCCAACAGTTCATCAGCACATCCGCTGCATAGCAGCTCCAATCTTTTAGAGATGATATGGTCAAATCTAATCATACAAATAAACAGGGTTTGAATATTGCTATTAAATACAAGGGGGACTTCGTCGAGACACAAAGTTTCCAGGTCCGTGTCTTGAATTCCCCAGAACACAGATACAAAGCCACTGAAGCAGCAACGTTATTGGCGATCATCAGCGTCCCAGGAACCATCATCACTGAGCAAGTGTTCCCTGCACATAGGGAAACAACCTCTAAAAAAGAAGTAAAGGAGAGCGACATAGAAAACAAAACACGAAATACTACTGAATTTTCAGTGACAATGAAAACGGAGTAGTAAAAGGTACAAGGCTGGAAAAAGAACCATTATTGCAATGACAATGATCCTGAATTACGACAACTATAGAACAAGAAGAACATGAAAACCATTTCCAAGTATCTTCGCCGGTTCTACCATCTGCTCAACAAAACCACCTGGTGAATGGCGCTCGTGCTTATGTTTAATATAGTGCAAAAAATTTTATCAAAATAAATAACTAAATACAGTGCCAAGTTACTTGGATGTGTTTTACATGCTAGTTCAAATATCGAGGCACATTCAGTGGATATCTGAGAGGACTAACTCATACTGCATGCATCCGTTTTCTCCAAGTAGAAATAAACAAAGGGGATTCCTGTAATCTCCTATTTCAATTACGTTCATATGTCGGCTTTCTACTACATATATCTTTTTTTTCCTTTTAACCCATTGAGGGGGCGGTCTTACAAAAGAATAACCACCCACAATCAAAGGCAAAGAATGAAATGATTGAGTAGCAAGGCCGATGGCACCTGAAGTAGAAAACACTACCTTAGTCTCTCACAAAGCCGTGCCAAAGCATCGGAGCTGGTCCTTAACGCAACATCCTCAACCTCAGCAGCATTTGTGAGAGTGACACTATCAGCAAGCGTGAATTCACATAACTCCTTCAATGAGCACGCATCAGTCAAAACGGCAGAATGGCCGCCACCTGCAGCCAGCTTCCTCACCTCACCAACACACCTGCAAAACATAATATAAACATAACTCCTGAATTCAATTGGAAAATTTGTTGGCTTCTATAATTCATACAAATAAGCAGTCTCTGCTAGTAGAATATAATGTAAAAAGCAAACAACAAACCCTCATAATCATGCCAAGTACAAGATACGGAGAGGATGAATTGAACGCAATCGACCACTGTTATATATTTAAGACAGAGAGACTTATGAACGTACACATTTCTACTACTCACCAATCAACAGGTGACGGATACCAAGCGTATGTAGACTTTTCATTAGCTGCCTGACCATAGCTGTTATAACCCCACCCATGAATCCGTCCTTCCCTCGTGGAGATGAGGGTGTGAGAGTGTCCACAAGCGACAAGCTGCACACCACGAGGGATGACCAAGACTGGTATATTTCTCAGCATTTTCTCAGAATCTTTGAAGATGAAGGATGCAGATCCCATCTGTGGACCGAGTCCTAATTGACCGACTTGTCCACCACCCCAAGCATATAAAGCTCCTTTTTCAGAGATCGCACACGTGTGTACGCCCCCACACGAAACATTCCTTATGAAGATGCCTTCGAGTCCGACTAATCGTCGGGGTAAGAGCTCCTTATCTCCATATTGAAGGGAGCAATGTCCAAGTTGACCCATGGTGCCAAGCCCCCAAGTATAGCTGCAAGACAAACAAACAACTATTGGCATTGACCATTACCATATGCAAAAAACAAACGACAATAAAGTGAAAAAAACGTAGACACAAGCAGCACTTCGTGACCTTGAAAAGAAAAAAAAAAGAAAAAAAATAAGTACCTTTCACATGGTTTGCCAGCGCCACTCGGAAAAGTGTATTTCTAATAATGTTCAAACGTAATTGATGGCATTGGGTGGTAGGGCTAGCTTTTTTCTCTAGGCCGTCTACATGGTTATATATATCTCACCTTCTAACATCTAAAATCAAAATAACACTTATCGATACAAGATGATGAGAAAAGCAGAGAGACCGATGAAAAACATAAAGACGCAAATTAAATCAGGGTACAGCTACTAGAAAATAGAAAATTGAAAAATCAAGATCGCTCATGCAACTACGTCTTGCAGGTCTTGTACACTGTTGAGGCCACCTTTTATACACTGAACCTTAATTATCCACCAACATAAGTTCTATGTATGACTTACACATCACCATTCTCGGATATAGCAGCAGTGTGGTACTCGCCACATGAGACTTGGCAGATCTTCACTAGTTCAGGAGCTTCATCGAGGTATCTAAAATACGCACTTAAAACACGAGGGCCCTGTAATCCTTCGGAAGTCACGCCTCTACCAAGTTGACCGTATTCATTGTAGCCTGGTTTAGCATAACAGTGATGAGAAAAATTCTAAATCAATATATTCCATCCTGAGAAGAAATGACTCTGTGAGTTGTTCACCGGTGTAACCCGATAAGCAGCCGGACTACTACTTCAATAAGCAATTTTACTAGTGAATACACGGGGACGCTAGACATGACTTAGTATTCACCCACCTAACCTGATGTATGCAAGAAATATATGCAGATGAAATCAACTACTTTCCAAACAGAAGAGCATTAGAAGAGAAGAGATGCAATGAACTAAAGCGGGAACACAGAGCAGTACCCCATGCTTGTAGGAGGCCTTCATCTGATAAAGCCACTACATGGACCGCTCCACAAGATACTTGTCGGATAACCTGGATAAGGATTGCTATGATCAGACAAGAAATTGATGGCATGGACATTGCAATGGATAAATTTCAGTAATCCTAAGAACCACAAACTAGACAATGAAAAGTATTTAAAAAAGGCAAAGAAAAGTAGCAAAGAAAGAGTGAACATCCTTGAGAAGTCATGTACAACTCTTCATGATATATACCAGACTCCAGAGCAATCACCCTCTGGAATTCGTGACTAAATCAGATTAGTGTCAGGACGCAAGTTTGTGCACGGGTAGCTACATAGTGTGATAGGACATGCATATTTCATGGAATAAATCTTGCAGTAATCTATTGTTTGCGGAGGAGAAAGTCCACCACAAGTCATTCATAAAGTGGTCAGTCATGACTGACATCCTCAGTTTGTGCATTACTGCATTCAACTACAAACTGATATTAATTACAAGTTCGGTCACTGTTAGACTAGCAACATGATTTTTATTTATTTAATTATTTTTTTGGCATTGTACAAACAGAAAACGAAAAACTACAACTTATTATGACATAGCAAGAGTATCCATTAGAGGGCTGAAAAGACGTCACGGAAAAAAAGATTAAAAATCCATTTGACGCAATTAACAATTTAATACTTCTAATTTCTAAGAACCAATGCCAAAAACCAGCACTGCTATGCCATGAAAAGAACTAAGCTACACTAGAGGCTACATATAGAGAGAACAGGAAGAAGAAGAAGATCACCGAATTTGGTGCAAACGCTCCCCAAAACAAACGAGGAAAATCCGATCCCTGAAGAAGTATACAGAAAAAATCCAACTTAGCAAGTTGTGGGACAAACCCACACAGGAAAACAAAACAAAAAAACAAAAAATACAGGGAAAGAATTCCAACCTGGTTTTGGCCCCAAACCCAGAGCCTCCCAGTCGATAGGCTCCCATCATTTTCGCGAGGTTCTGCTATAGCAGCAGTACAGTGTGCTCCACATGAAACAGATTTCACAAATTCCTTCTCCAAATACTTCACTTTCTCAGGGTGCTTCCTACTCTCTTCAGTTCCATCGCCTAACTGACCAAAGTCATTTGCACCTGAAAGAAAGCATGATTCCACAACTATTGAGCACTGACTCAGTATTGGCACCATGCTACAAGGGGGGAATATATGTCAAACGTGCAAACTAGAAAGACTTTAAAATAATGAAAAAGAACCTTTAATTCAACCTAAGCATCAAAACACAAGCTTGTTGAATAAATTCCACGAATAATCGAAGTTTTATGCTGCTGCGACATTGCTATATATCCACATGTCATTTCAATAAAAGAGGCAAGATTGCGCAATGATCAAACACGACCACCCCCAAGGGAAAAAGGACTCATGGCATTCAAACAAAATGAACTAAATTTTGTAATTTCAATGGCATTCAAATCTTCTCTGCATGGCTTAAATGATGAGACCTGTCAAATCTTTCACGACGAATGTGCACATCACTCATCAAGTATGAAGGTTTTGCTCTCCGATGAGCGGACGGGTGTCCAGGGGGCACCGCCCCCTAACGGGAGTGCGAGAGCAGCGTCCTCGTAGAAAAAACGGTATATCTAATATGACGTGAGACCGTGAGAGTTGAAACAAAGGAGTTCTGGACGCTTTGAGGATGTTTTAGGTCAGGTTTCAAAGCGCCCGAGCGTAGTGCAATGTCACGCTCGGGTGCGGTAGGATGCTGATGAAATCATGCTCTCGTGACTTGAGTCAAAGCGCCCAGGCACATGTTTTGCTTTTCAAGAGAATGCTCAGACAAGTTGCGCTCGGACGCGGTTAAATCAACGCCTCGTAAAATATTATCTTTTTCGAGTTGTTCTTGATTGAGATCCAGTATATATACCTTTGCTATGGATTTATCATGGGATATAGAAGATTAAGGTTTGGGTTGGTGATCTATTACGATCTGTGACGGCTCTGTAATCCCTTGTTCATCTTCATAGTGATTTGCTGCTGTAATTGCGGTGGTGTTCTTTAGGGTTTTTCTCCCTATGCTCGGGTTCCCCCATGTTAATTATTGTATTCTTGTTATTGTTCTTCTTGTCTTGCGTCTTCGATTCTTCTTATCTCCTATACTGTCTCGGCAAATATGTCAAAACACTCCAGCTCGAACACCTGCATCTCAAAAGATACATTCTTGCCTCCTACCCACCTCTAAATTTCCCTTTATGTTAAAGTTTTACGCTAGCAACCTTTTACATGCTGATTTACTTAAACCAGCCTATATTCAACATCCAATACATTGCTTTTGTTGTTCTCTTTTCACTTTGTAACAATTTTAATTCTAGCTAGTGAATACAAAATCAAGCCCACACTTTCTAAGCAGGTAAGCTTCCAGAACATCTAAAACTCCAAACCAGAAAGTCAACATAGATGAAACACTTCCAAGAACTGAATAGACCCAATTTTCAACCTTGTAATAGAAGCTACTCAACACTCAACTTATTCAATGTCAAAGGCTCCCATTCAGAGCCGGAACAGGATAAAGATGATGTTTTCGCCAAGACTTGAAAGTTTGATCAACACAAACTTGACATATGTGTCTAATTAATGGCCCAATAGCATTTTATAGAAGTCAACCATATTTATAGAGTCAATTGTCAACACGACGTCAACCCTCCAAGTTAGTGAAAAGTTACTAGTTAGTGTGTTTATAAGCAATGGAGGGTCTTGAAACTTGCGATAGAAAACACAATTTTAGTTTTGTGTCAACATACTTTATCATGCAAATGCCCTTTCATGAACTTAGTGGTAGCATGAAGAACACAGTGGCCTATTTAGTGGCAGCAGAATTCGAACTCATGAGTCGTGATCTGTGGTCGGTGGTCACTATTGTTTTGATACCATGTGCAGCAACCTATTCTATCCAAAATCAAAATTGCCAGGCAACAATGCTACTCATATATATATATATTAACAAAACCCCAAGTACAAACATATGAACTATGATCCTAACAGGCTCATAACCAAAGAAACCGATGAAGACGATAACAATAACTATGAAGATTCATGATGATGAAGGGAAAGATCAAAGATCAATACCCCAAGTGAACAAGGACCCATCCGACGCCACAGCCGCGGTATGCTCCCGCCCGCACGCCACATCAAGCCACCTCATCCTCACGCCATCTCCTCCCGGGCACCCGAACAGCTCCGGCTGCAGCCGCCTCGGGATCCTCATCTCTCTATGATCCCCTTTCCTCCCTGTCTGGCCCTTCTGGTTGTACCCCCACACATAGATAGCACTCTTTTTTGTGGGAAACGCAGCCGCTGTGGAATCATCACCAAATAGCCCATTAATCTCCATCTGCAACAACAAAAACAACAGCATCATAAAAGTCAGGATTCAGAGCAATTGGGCAAATGGGTACGTCGAAATTGGACTCGATTGAGGATTAATTGACCGAATCGATCGAATGTTTAGCAATTAGGTAAATGGGTACGTGGGATTTGATTCAATTGTGGATGCAAAGCCCAAATGGGTTGAATGCTCAGCAATTGGGAGAATGGATACCTTGGATTTGATCGAGGATTAAGGGGCCAAAAGGGTGGAAATTTGAGTGATCGAGCAAATGGGTACCTTGAAATATGATTCAATTGAAAGGGGGTGAAGCGGAGATTCTGGGATTGAATGGAATCGAAACAGGGAAGATGGATTCGAAAAGGATTGTGAGAGCTGAAAATGAAAAGAGGATGATTGAAACAGACACGAAGATGATTGACTTTTATAATCTTCAGTTTTCACCGCCAAGGGGATTTCTTATAATCAAAATTAGTACGGCAACTTGTACGGTGGTTAAAAAATTGATTGTAACGGTTGTGAAATACCTATATCACAATTTTTTTTTATCATTTATTAATATACGTGGGGTTTGCTCCCATTGTTTGATATTATTTATATGGGACCCGCAACTGAAGAGGATGCGGGGAAGAAGAAAGCAGTGGGAGTGTTTCGTTTCATTAAATGATTTTGTTTTATTTACATTTCATAACACGTTATGAACGGTTATGAAGATTCGAATTCGAGATCTTTATCTAATAATTTAGTTTTTTTTATCATTTTGGTGAAGAAGTCTTTATTGACTTTTTTCACATTATTAACAATTTAGCTATTTTTGTATCTTGTTTATAACGATGGTCATGATTGTCGTTGTATTGTTTGCTCAAAAAATTTTATTCTGCCGCAAAAAAGATAAAGATATGACGACATGAGCGACCATCGTTATAGTTTTTTCCATTTATGCCGACAGTCGACAACCGTTGTTATAAACCAATCTCTATCTATCTCTACGGTTGTCTCATAATCGTTGTCATAGTCTACCTAGGACGACGGTTTTTTTTAACCGTCGTCATGCTATGTATGTTTTATTTTATCTTATTTTATTATTCTTTTATACATATAATATTACGATGAATTATAAAGTTTATTTTATCAGAAAATCATGATAAATCTAACGAAAATAGAATTCGCTGCACTTGAAATATATGGGAAAAACTCTGTATCGCACCTTAATGTTAAAGGACTTGATCATATAATAATGACAAATAATGAAGCTACTAGGCAAGAAAATATAATGGCATTAATTTTTTTGAGGCATCATCCCCACAAGGCACTTAAATCTAAATATTTGACTGTTAAAAATTCATATAAATTATGGATTAAATTATAAGACGGATTTGACCAGAAGTTGGTATTGCTTCTTGCAGCAACGCATAACTAGTTAAACTTGAGATTGTAAGATTTTAAATTTGTGTAAAAATATAATTTTGCATTATTCAAGATCACATTACAACTGACCTTATGTGAAAAAACCATTACTGATATGGATATGTTAGAGAAAACATATTCAATATTTCATTCCCAAAATATGATTTTACGGCAATACTATATTACCTAGAAATTTGCGCGATATAGTGAACTAGTAGCGTGTCTTTTGATTGCTGAGAAAAATAACGAGTTGTTTTTAAAGAACTCTCAAACTCGTCTTGTTGGCTTCATCCCTTTACCTGAAGTAAATGCCACATCTTTCCAAGGATATAGAGGTGGATATTGTCGTGGAAGAGGACGAGTTCGTGATCGTGGCCGACGTAGGTTTCACGATCAACGTAAACCATATAATGCAAAAAGTCGTCAGAAACGACAGAGTGAAAAACCGCTACAAAAGATAGGGAAAGCTCCCTATTAAAAATCTCAGAAAGATAATAAAGGAATTTGTTTATGATGGGGAATGAAAGGACAATGGTCTCGTACATGTCGTACATCTCAGCATCTCATTAACCTTTATTAAGAATCATTAAAGGATAAAGGAAAACAAGTGGGGATCAATTTCATGAGTCATGAAGCAAGTGTGTCTATCCCACCAGTGAATCCTGCAGATGTAGCTGAATGTTCCAATAAGAAAAATGATAATAATGAGCCTACTTTAAATGATGTTTTTGAGTGGTGGGTTGAGTGAAAGGATTATTGAGATATGTGATATTGCACTAGTTTGTGAAATATGTGTGTTGTAGGTTGAAGATATATGCGTAGTTAACATTGGAACAACACATACAATTCTTCAAAGTGAAAAGTATTTTTCTGATTTAAAGAAAGGTGAAACAAGCGTTGGTACAATATCTGAAACATCAAAACTAATAGAAGGTTTTGGTAGTGTTTATTTTACTTTATCAAATGTGACTGACAATTCACATAAAGAATGCGTTGTACCCCAAAAAATCCAAAAAAAAACTGCTTAGTTTTAAGGATATTCATATCAACTCTTTTCACATTGAAAGCACAGATATAGATGGTAAAGAGTATCTTTACATAACATCTATTATTAATGGTAAAGAGTATCTTTACATAACATCTATTATCTGAAAGGTTTGTTAAAGGATAATCATGTTTGTGTTTCTTGCTCGTAAGAAAAACTCATTACGAGACCTTTCATATCAAAAATATCATCTGAATCTCTATCTTTCCTAGAAAGAGTTCAAGGGGATATTTATGGGCTAACTCATCCATCCTCAGGATCATTTAGATACTTTATGATTTTAATAGATGTTTTTACCAAATGATCTTATGTTAGTCTTCTTTCTACTCGTAATGCTGCGTTTGTTAAACTTTTAAGTCAGATTATCAAATTATGAGTTCAGTTTCTAGATAATTCAATTAAATCTATCCGTCTTGATAAAGTTGGGGAATTGACCTCAAAAACTTTTGACGACTACTATATGTCAGTAGGAATTAGTATCAAACACCCTGTTTCATATGTACATACATAAAATGATCTAGCAGAGTCCTTGATTAAAAGACTTTAACTAATCATCCGACCTTTGATTATGAGATGTAAGTTACTTGTATCTGTTATTCGATATCTAGAACCTCTTACTGGTGAGATTGTCATTTTGATGAGAATATTTTTTCTTTTTTAGGAAAAGAGAATAGATTGAGAAAATCACAATCGGAATTTATGTGGAAAACATCTGTATTATAAGGATTGGATTTCCGAAAGATTCAATGTGAATTAAAAGTTCAAAGGATAATCCACATGTCAAATATAGCAAATGAAATTCCTTATACTTTTAGTGATGTAAGCAAAATTATCAAGTCGCACATACCAACGGTAAATGCACCAGCAAGAATAGAAATACATCATAAATAGACTAGTATCCAAACAATTGTCAACACTGCTCCAACAAATGATAAACCATGTCAGAAGCGTGGGAGACCAATTGGTGCAAAAAATTCTATACCACAAAGAAGAAGAAAAGATAAAAGTATTATTCAAACCTTTAAGGTGAAAGATATCCCTGAAGCAATAAATAATTCACAAGAGGAGTTGACTCGTGAAAGGTATAAAATTCCCAATGAAGTCTC
>JAOVYX010003553.1:13000-39146 GCA_035668315.1 Drosera spatulata
CGATAAATTATGTGTACGCTAATTTTGTGTGAGACAGAGAAAAGGTTGATGTTGATGAGATATTTGAATATTTTATCCCTGAAAAGATATCCCTGAAGCAATAAATAATTCACAAGAGGAGTTGACTCGTGAAAGGTATAAAATTCCCAATGAAGTCTCGAAATATGAATATGTAGAGATCTCGATAAATTATGTGTACGCTAATTTTGTGTGAGACAGAGAAAAGGTTGATGTTGATGAGATATTTGAATATTTTATCGCATCAGAGATTGATTCAAGCGTTGATACATCTTTCGAGCCTCGAAGTATTGAAGAATGTCGACAAAGAGAAGATATACCAAAATGACAAGATAGAATCAAGACAGAATTACAATCTTTGTCCAAACGAAATTTTTTTGGACCAATCGTCCGAACCCCAGATGCTGCAATACCTATTGGAAATAAATGGATATTCTTTCGAAAACGAAATGAAAAAAATGAGGTTGTGAGATACAAAACCTTATTAGTCGCTCAAACCTTCTCACAAAGGCCTGGTATCGTTTATTCTTACTCACCCGTGATGGATGGATTTATATTTTGTTTTCTCATAAACATGGCAACTACATATGGATTGAAAACCAAATTAATGGATGTTTCACTACATACTTATATGGATCTCCTGATACTGACATTTATATGAAAATCCCTTAACGCTTCATGGTTCCTGAAGCACAAAGGCTTAACCAGTTATATTCTTTTAAAGATCCGAAAAATTTGAGATAATTTATTTTCTTAAATAATAATAAAAATAGTATATTACTGAACGTCGTAATTTATACAATGAGGTTATAAAATTCGTTTGTCAAAAATCAACACAAAAATATAGTGAGAACCCGAAAAATTTTGTAAATTTTAATTTCACGATAATTAACATGAATACTAAATTATTGTACGCTATAATTTGTTTTGCTGGATTAAAAGATTTGTTTGATGATATAATAAGAAAAGAATATAAAATATAAATGAAATGTAACCGTAATATACAAATACAAAGAAATACAATCTTAATACGAAAATACAATATTTATACGAAAATGAGCTAAACCTAATTTTGGTACTTATTTTTATTTATGTCAATTTCTACTCCACCTAAATTAGATTATCATTCGTTAATTACCCACTAAATATCCAATAATTATCCACTTATTATCCACTTAACTATTTTAATCAAGTTAGTTCCTTATAAATGCAGTCTCTCTTCTCATTGAAAAACTTCTTACAAACATAAAAACACTCCTTATCATACAAGAGAAGAGATTAGCAAGAGAGGAGAACAAGAAGAGTTTGAGGAAAAGAGGAGAAGCTAGGGTTACAAGGCAACGAGAATCTTTCATCATTAATAAGAGAATGTGATCATCTTGATTAAAAATTTTGTAAAACATTATAGACTCTGAAATAAATTCTGATTTTAATATATGTTGAAGCCTCATATGTCTAGTGCTTAATGAAGTTGATAAATCATGATTTGAGTCGTGAATCTCAAGATATAAATCAAAACGTGCGAATATATTAATCTATAAAAACTGGTCATAAGATCTTTTTGTGACTTGATCTGAAATTACACAGCAATAATTAAAAAACAAGGCTTATATCAATGGAAAGACTTGATCATTTTGTGACTTGAAGTCTAATTTTCAGAGCAGTTTAAAAATCAAGATTTGGAGTTGTACGCAAGGATTTATGAACTGATTAGTAAACCAAAGTCAAACTGTTAGATCTAGCAAAAAATATAAATTTGATCGAATAAACTGCTATTATTGATAAGGATTCATGATGAAAACTTTAATTCTCTGAAAAGGTTATAAAGTCATGTTTATGTAAAATTTCATAAAATAATTTTTTAGAGCTGTATACGAAAAGTTGTAGATTTAAACGTGTCAAAGGGTCATATTAAACAGAATCCGAAAATGAACCATTTTGATCCTAAAACAATTCCAAATGTTCACAAACACTTCTAATTATGATAAAAATATAAAATCATCATCATGAACAATCTAAATAAGTATAAAAAACTTTTCTCAAATCTTGCCACCACCACATAATATTACTATGACAGTTTTTAAAGATGTACGAATAAATATGCTTAATTTCATAACGTGAACAATCATTCACAAGAGTGTATCTTAATATACGTATCCTATTATAATATAGGACTTACAGGCGTTGCTCGTTGTCACTTAAGGACGAGGCTGAGCATATGCATGTGAAGAAATATGGTAAAACGTAACATTTAGATTCGTTGTGTGTGGCGATACGTATTATTATATCGTGAGTATAATAATATGCATTGGAATCTTTGGACGTAGTCACCAAATATGACTGACGTAAATACTGACTGCAACTGTTGTGTGTCGTGATAAGATGATGTGTGTGTTTGCGTTATGCTTCAATTATTGGTATAAAAAGGATAAGTGAGTAAAAACAGTGTAAATCCATAATTAGTGAGATACCTCCATAGTATAAAACACAAAGAGCATTGTGTTAGTCGTATGAGTTATACCGTGATTTGGTGGTGACATTCTTTCTTTCATCGATCTTGTGAGGTCGTTTTGCTATGAGGGTATCTCACTGCAGGAGACCCTGGCCTCCGATTTGGCCAATCCCCTTTCGCGGCTGTCCCTTTTGCTAAAACTGAAGAGAACTTACTTATGAAATTGGATAAGTCTCGTCAAAGACACAATTATAACATTAAGGGTATTTATTGTCTGTCGTCTCTGTGTGATTGATATAATGGTAATGTAACGCCCCCGGATCTCCGTGCCGGATGACACGTGGGCGTTATGCCATCACGGACCCGGTCCGTGACAAGGCCGAACAAACCGAATGGGTTTAGGGGTATAGATGTCAAGGAAACTATAAACAGTAGCCAAAGTCATAGCTTACAACTTCGAATACCTGTTTTAATTGCAGCATTTTGAGCAGAAGCAATGCAGATCGATTAGTACATTAAACAAAATAGACATCTGATCTGTCATAATATCCGAAGTACGTGGATTCATCTATATGCATGCAAGCTCATACTAAGAGCCTTCAGGTGCTGTTGGGGGCATACCTGCAATTGAAAAACATAACCGTGAGCTAATGAAGCACAGCAACCTCAAGTGTATGAATCCCAATTACAGAGAACTTCCGCTAACGGCTATGACGACCGCCGAAAATCCTTAAAACATTTATATAGGAAAATATGAGAGTCATATCAACCAGCATCGTTTTACATTGCTTTATATTGCTTCGTATCGCTTTTAAGAGTTATTCCTTTCTTTTGTATTTATTTAGGGTTCATGACTCTACTCAAAAGTAGCGATAACTCCAAGGATATGATCGACTCGGAGTACAGAGGTAAGATATCAATCGCCAGCCGGGTTACCCAATAGATTTTGTATATTCGTACCTGCCTACTTTGTGCGCCGCCTTACACCTCTTGTGCGCATTAAATGTGGTATCTTTTGCCAGCATTGAGATAATTCGGGCCTTCATACAGAGAGCAACCCATGGCCCTGCCACAACGGTGTAGAAGTCGTTGCATGCATGCAAAGAGGATGGGGGATGCCCATCGCTCCCTAGCTAGTTCTCACCCGTGATGATGACTTAGGGGATAATACAGGAGTGCAATGACTCAAACTCAAGCCACCAAGGCTATTCAAAGAAAAAGATTATCGCAATGGATCGAAGAAGGGACACCACGTTCACATGGATAAAAGGCTATTCGTTTGCTTTTCATTAGTTCACATGGATAGTGTAACTATGCTCCATATCCCCCGTTCCCTTTTAATTAATCGTTTAGCGGTCGTTTTCATTTATTTCCCGTGAGGGTATATACATTATAAGGGTATATACACTATTTACCCAATTTTGTAATATTTATTCACTGATAATTTATTTGTATCGATAGATTTATCCCATATACGAAGATATGACCCCCCGAGTCATATTCCATTATTTATTGGATTAAATTGATGGTCTTATCGTGCAACGTTTATAACGTTTTATCGTTGTAACGTTATTCGTTCATAATTTTCATCATCACAATGATCATTTAATTATCCTAAATATCCCATTGTCATATTTCATTTAATAATCAAATATTTTATTGGATTTTAAATATATAACCTTTATGCATAATTTATTTTAAAATCGTAACGTTATATATTCATTTTAAAACTCCCAAAATTTTCAGGTATTACAATCAAGCATCTACATTTATCCTTCGGGATGTGCATAAACGTTCTGCATTCGAACACCTTCAAGTGCTGATAAAACACGTCTTTTCCTCTCCAATCCCTTTTTGGAATATCACCATTCAAAGGACTTGAAGGAGAATGATTGATCTAGTAAGCAACTGCCAGCAGCGCCTCCCTCCAAAACAATTTAGGGAGTTCCACATGAGTGTACATAGATTGGATCTTCTCTGAGATGATTCTGTTCGTTCTCTCTGTGACTCCATTCTGCTGAGGTGTCTTGAGAATCGCGTTCTCAAGCCTGATGTCGTGCTTCTTATAATATTCCTTGAACGAACCTATGTACTCATTATCATTATCTGCTCCGGCACACTTGAGCTTCCTTTTCACTATGACATTGAATTCTTTAATCATGTCTAGTACCTGATCTTTAGTTTTCAAATCACAAACCCAAACCTTTCGAGAATGGTCATCCATAAAAGTGACAAATAAATATGTACCACCTAGAGATCTCTCTGTTATAGAGCAGACATCTATATGCAGTAAATCGAGTCTATTCTTCTTCTATGTGAAGGGAAAGAAAGAAATGATACTTTGTGTTGTTTTTCAGCTATGGAGTCAATATACGGTTTAAGAGGAATACCTTTCACTTCAGGTAGGAGTTGCTTACGTACAAAGATTTACAAGTTCTTCTCGCTAATGTGATCGAGCCTCTTATGTCAGAGCTCGATCGAGAAGGATCTCTCAATAACATTTGTATTTCCTTTGATCAGTCTTTATTGCATTGAGTATAACGTCCTTTGCTTCGTTTTTTTTGCAACTAGCAAAGAATCTTTTGAGAGCTTCAACTTCCCATCACAGAAATGAAAAGTGTAACCTTCACTATGAAGCATCCCAACGGAAATCAAGTTCAGTCGAATATCGGACACATGTCTGACATTCTTCAAGTGTAACCTTGAACTGCATTGTTTTGCAACCAGACATCCCCAACGTCCACTAGTCTAGATGTTTCATTATTTTTCATTCGCACAAGACCATAGTCATCATTTTTGTAAGATGAAAAAAAATCAAAGTACGAATAAGATGAAATGAGGCAGTAGAATCTACCATTCAGTCTGAGTCTGGACAAGTGAGGTTGATGAAACCGTTATCCGAGAAGAGGTACGGTTCATCCATGGTTGCAACGGAAGTGGTGCTTGGTTTGCTGTTCTGTTCTCCCTTAGCGACCTTGTCTTACGTCGTGTCGCATTTGAACTTCCTGTACTCATTCTTCTTGTGGCCTAACTTGCCACAATAATAGCAAGTGAAGCCCTTTCGAGTATAGGACTTCGATCTCCCTCTGAACTTATCGCATTGTTGAAAAGTTTTTCCTTTGTTCCGTCCATGATGCTCCATCACTTGAGCATATGATGAGATGGAAAGAGTGAGCTCCTTCCTCCTGATTTCGTCGTTTAGTATAGTGTCTTTCGCGATGTTCATCGTGACTTTCCCTCCAGGAAGGAGTTGCTTAGCGACACCACCATTGTCTCCCAAATGAGGTAAGGAATTTAATAGCAATAATGCTTGCATCTCATCGTCAAACTTTAACTTCAGACCTGTCAACTGATTGACAATACCCTGAAAATCATTCAATTGCTCTGCTACACTACGGTCGTATATGAACTGTAACTTCACTAGCTTCCGTATCATAGAAGTTTTATTCATCGCAGTCTTCCTCTGGTACATTGTCTCGAACTTTTTCCATAAAACAAAAGCATCGACGTCATTGGCCACATGTTGGTAGACACTCTGATTGATGTATTGTCTGATCACACCAACTACTCAGCATTGTAACAGCGCCCAAGCTTTCTCCTCTTTGTTAGAGGATTTCGTTTTGGTTATGATCGACTCGTACAAATACTTACAATAAATGATATCCTTCATCCTGAACTTCCACATCGAATAATTCAATGAAGTAAGTCAGATCATGCTATCAATGCCGGCTCCGTATTCTATTTTAATTAGCACTGTAGTCGGATCGCTCTCCGTGTAAATAACCTAGCTTTGATATGAGTCTGTTGGGAAAAAGCTGAATAAGGTGCAACAAAAATTACGCAACACTTTTTCTTCATCGTGCAGTTAAAATGGGATAATCACAAAACACAACAAGATCACTAGAAGTGAGAGAAATACCCAATTTTGGGTATTGTGTGACATCCTCTATGGGTGTATGTTTTATCCTGATAAAGAAAAAAATTACTTAGAATTATCCTTGTGATTATAATTCTCTATCACAGTCTAGAGAAATTATTTGTAATCTTTCATTAGTGAATATTTTGATATCAAAATGGTCACATGTTTTTTTATCTCTTTTACTTTTAGGGAGTTTTTCACGTAAAAATTTTGGTGTCGACTCTGTTTATTTTTGAGTTATTTAATTATCCCATTTTAACTGCACCATCAGAAAAAAATGCTGGATAATTTTTGCTGCACCTTATATCGAACTTTCCCAACAAAATACAAGGTGGCGGTGTTACACTGTAAAGTCAGCGGAGAATATATTGACGCCGTAGGTGTTTTGACATTTGGATCCGCAGCCTCCGCCTCCACATGGAAGATTTTTCCTCGTCAAGATCTTTCTAACTCCAGCTTGCTCAACAGAGGTGTGGTTGCAAACGGAAAAGCGAATTGGATAGCGATAGTATCATATGTAACAGAAGAAAACTTATTCTTTTCGGATTACTTTCTTGTTTCGATAGATTTGATCGAGGACATATTCAGAAAGAGACCAGTTTCAAGTTCTTGCGCATCAGAATCGCCATTCTCAATACCAGGCTCCTTGTTTGAAAATGGTGGCGGCCTATCCTGTTGTTGTGAATCGCCGTCTTTATATACATTGGAGACATAGTTGATGAGGGATTGGACTGCAATGGATCACTGGGTGAAGGAATATGTCATTGTGCTCTCCTGTGTGCGTCGAACATACTACAGGATATAGGACATAGGCTGTCCCGAATGCGGATAAGCTGTTCATAGCAATCTACACGAGGTCGAACTTGCTCTTGTTCGCTTCATTCGACTTGCACTCTAAGGAACTGACGTCGGTATATGCTATTGAAAAAGACGATGTTTGGTCGAAGTTAAGTTTGATACATAAATCTGGTTTAT
Source organism: Drosera spatulata (assembly GCA_035668315.1). Classification (NCBI taxonomy): domain Eukaryota; kingdom Viridiplantae; phylum Streptophyta; class Magnoliopsida; order Caryophyllales; family Droseraceae; genus Drosera; species Drosera spatulata. The sequence goes on from JAOVYX010003553.1 coordinate 20,365, forward strand.
ATGAATCGTCCAGCTCCATTTATACGACGAGCTTATTCCCAGTGTCTTGATTCTGGTATTTTTACTATGAAAGTGTCATGCTGTAATACTATTTTCTTATGGTGATAGTGATGGCCATTTAGGTTTTTGGGATGGTAGAATCAGTGCATTTTATTACTGTATCATAATTTGCTGAATTGATACATATTTGGAAGAAGCGTTGTTTGTGCTGCAAGAGACGACTACCTAGATGTTGCAAAATTAAAAGACAAAACACAAGAAACCATATTGATTGTGGAGAAAACCTCACTAACTATTCAGAAAAGAAAAGTACTAATCATCCCCCCTCAAGAGTAAAAACCCCTTTCTTGTTTTCATTATTCCACAACTATCTTTTATACGTGTGAGATGTAGCATGTGGGATAAGAGCATTCACATCAGATACATTTAACAGATTCTCTACCTGTATTTATATATAATTTCATCAGATTCTTTATTATATAATATACAATATTAAGATAACAACATCAAAAACCCTAACGTACACCACAAAATTGTAGAAAATTCTTATCGAATCACACTACCTTCTCATCTACCTTTTTAGTTCGCTCCCTCTCAGCAGCATTCGATTTCTTGAAAGCTGATGTCACCGAGGTTTCAGCTTCGGTTTCGAGATTCGTCGTCTTTTGCTGCTTCTTCTGAGGATATGAGTGTTAGAAGCCAATTTTTTGAACTTGGAGAACAGAGAAAGGAAGCAGGAAGGAAGGTGGTGAATTGGCGATTGAATTAGCAAAGAAAAAAAAAAAAAAAACTTATATATTGGGATAGATTGTTACAGTAACTTAGTTGGTTTATTGGGTTACTTTAGCATCACTTATTTTTTCACCTTTGTTAGTGTATAATAAATTGGTTATTGTTAGTTTTTCATACTCAAAACTATATAAACAATATATCTTTGTGCATCTAATGTGAATGTCTTAATTTGATGAGCAACATGGGTGGGTGATGGGGTTAGGATTGTATTGGTCTTTCCAATGCGAGGGTGAGAATGAAGAGGATGATTAGTAATTTGTTTCAGATAACTTAATAGCTATAAAGAAACTCAAATGACAAGATTTTAAATGGAATATCTTGAATTTCTCCGCTAAAAAACTTTTAAACTATATTAGGTAGCAATTGTGTCCAATATTTCAGTTAGTGAAAATTTTCTCATTCGGGGAATTGTAAGATGCACATAGTCACATATAAACCCTTTGGATGGAAAGTAGCTTTTATAGAAAACTACTGTGATCACAAGACGAGCATTCGATTAGCCAATTACGAACTTGGGATCCAAGTTCTGATCAAGGACATGAAGATGAAATAGAAGGCAACTCCGTCTCTTCTTGAATCCTAACAAAAAATAATGCATATGCAACAGGTGCTTCGGTGCCTAAGCGTAGGACAAAAGTTTAGGCACTCCCAACACTTTCAGTATGCGCAACTCTTTCGCGAGCTTAGCAAGGCGCCTCAGGACTGTGCAACGCCAGCGCCTATACATGTGCCGCTCGGTTTTCAGAGCCATCATGCATTCTCGTATTTGAAGATGAGTAGTCCTCTCATGTTCTGGCATAAGCTGGAAAAAAAAAAGGATGTCCAAAATTAGATAGAACCTTCTGACCAAAAAACAGAAAAAAAGAAAAAGAAAAAGAATGAGAAGCCGAGATCAGATCTCTTTTTTGGTAGATATAAACAAGATCTTTCTTGTGCAGTAACTATTGAAATAATAACAAAAATAACAATAAATAAATAAATAAATCATGCGGCATAGTTTGTCATACACTTCGTTCCTATTTGCAATTTTTTTTTCCACTGCACACCCCACTTGCCTTTTTTCACTGCACACCCCACTTTTTCATACACTTTGTTCCTATTCCGCAGCTGCCCCCTCCACATGGAAGATTCTTCCTATTCAAAGTCATCATTGCTCGAGGTTGTTCAGCAGAGGTATCGTTGTAAACCGAAAAGTTAATTGAATAGTGTTATCTAAAACAGAAGATGGCTTATTCGAATGACCATTGTGTTCTTGTTTCAATAGAATTGATCGAGGACTTAGTCGTGAAGAGATCAATTTTGAGTTTAGATTCATCATCATCAGGGTTCCTAGTAAATGGCGGCGGCCTATCCTGTTGTTGCCAAAGGGTGAAGTTGCACACATTGGAGATAAGGTCGACGAGGGATCACTGGGTGAAGGAACATGTCGTTGTGATCGGCTCCAATTTTCCAGCATGCACATATAAGACATGGGCAGCTTGTGGTGGCGGTAAGCTGTTCATAGCAATCTCTACAAGAGGTCGCAGAGGCTATTGTTCGCTTCATTCAACTTGCACTCTCAGGAACTGAAGTTGATACGCTACGAACATAGTCTTTGCCGGAAGGTTAGAATCTCGTAATGCCAGAAGAGGTTAGACTGATTCGTAAGTTTGGTTTATTGGAGTCGTACTGCTCCGTTTGTACGACGACCTTATATCCAGTGCCTTGATTCCAGTTTTTTGGATTCTGTATGTTTTAACTTAGCATTAAGCAACTGTCATGCTTTAAGTTCTTCGTGCCATAGCACTATTTTGTTTTTTGTTTTTTCTGGTGACGACGATCATAAACTCCCTAGAAAAACATTCGAAGGAGAGATCTACTTCTGCCACTAGTCAAAATTACAAATTCAGCAACAAATTTAGCACTCTATCGAACATGGCAACTTCAACACCAGCACAAGCAGATGCAACAATATATTGTAGCTGCCGAACATGCTTCAAATCACAGTGTAAGGTCTTTGCAGAACCTCACCAGAATCCTGACAACAATCTCTCTGTTCTTTCTATTGTTCGCAACAAGGATAAGATTATACCCCGCAATCCCCAAACCCTATCTGTAACGAGATATCTAGTTAGTTGTTGCTTTGCATGATGCTCAAACTCTTAGGAAAGGCAAAAAATAAAGGCAAGTAGCACGAAGAATTAACAGGAAAGGACGAATGACTGATAAGTTAACAGGAGCGATAATCTCCATCAAACGAAAAACTCCCGCATTTGAGGAATTGCTATCTTCCATATTATTCCAAGATACAGGGCATACTAAACTAGCCTGCCTAATCTATCATACCTGCGAGCCCTTGTATTGGCTTTCGCAACTCCTCCCTGAGAAGAGAACATGAAATAACGGAAGAACAAACGCAAAATGCAGCATTTCCCATGAAGCTGCCGAAACAGCAAGACATTGCAACTTTCCTCCCTATCAAATCGACGGACTGCTAGGCAGATCTTCACCATAACTTATCAGCTTCTCCTTTTCTTCCTCAGACGATCCAGCAGCATCTCCTTTCTTCTCTTCATCAACACTCTGTGATCCCGTTATTCTTGCCAAGACCACGAAAGACATCCCACCAAGAACATTATTCAAGCACCTCAGTACGAGCACCGAGGTTTTGAACACAATAGGAGGAACAGCGTTCGACATCACGAACTCAATTCCATTCAAAGTCTGATACCTAAAGTTACTGCTCAGACCCATATGGAGCGCCCAAGTAGAAGCATTCAACAGAGTAGGCGGAGGCTTGTTAGGGGTTTCGAATTCAGGATCCATCTTCTTCCTGATTGCAATCAACCCATTTGAAATAGCAGTCCCAACTAAACCAGCAGCAAAACCCACCCCAGCAAATACAATCCCTTTATAAACGAAGGTACCCAGCCGATCAAGAAGACCATAGGCCCCTGGCTCAAACATATGGCCAGCGGGGCAAGAGGCAAAGATGGAAGGAAGGGCCGAGGAGGAAGCACCCACAGTTGGGGCTAAGATGTACATCAGGGCGAAATTCAAAATTGAACCAACCACCAGAGTGGAGAAAACAAAATCGAGCTCATTGAGGCCAAAATTAGGGCGAGAGGCCATATCACCAAGAACACAAGCGGTGACACCCACTAACTCCTCCATTAAGACCTTGAAAGGGAATTGGGGATCCGCTGCCACCCTAGATTTCCATCCTTTGATAGCCAACCCCAAAATCCCCAAATTTTCCCAAAACGACGAGGAAGAATCCTCGAACTCTCCCTCACCTTCGTCCTTCCCAGAACTCCAACCACCATCGCCACTTCCTGCTCCATTATCGCTGCCTCCATGCCCACCAATTCCAATTCCACCATTGCCTCCAACAGCACAGGGAAGGTATGGTTTGGGAGCACCCAATTTGAGAGCATGAAGATGGAACCCGAGGCTTTGAGGATGGGAAACCTGAGTTGGCAAAAAACTGGATGAGGGTGGTAGGTCTATGTGGCGGGAACTACGAGCAAAACCATGAGGGTTCACCAGGGGAGAAAAACGGAGCTGAGACATGGTCGCCATTTCAGATCAGGTGATTATCTTTCGTGTCCGATCTCACTTTCCTCCAACACCAAACACTACCTGCATGTTCAAATGAGATGAAAATTTATTGCAAAAGAACTTTCTCCGATCTCACCCAGAAACTAAACATAAATCGCACCAGACAAATGTAAAACCAAACATGAACACAAATTTGCAACAAATCGTATCAAGGTTTTCAAGTATGTGATAACTGCACATTCAACTTTCAACGAATTCAATGGATTCCAAACTGTATGGCAATGTTTCTTTGAATCGACTCAATCAACAAGGCTTGATATCTGACCAAGCAAAGCATCATAACTTCACTCTTCAATAATCGTATTACACAACCAAGGAAAAGTTACCTTCAAATCGGGTCTCTCAGTTGGTGAATCCGCAAAGTTATCTCAGTATTTGCAACATCAACTAATTATAAACATGACTAGAAAAGCGTCAAAACAACTTCAGATTGCAGCAAAAGGAAATGGGGATGATTGCAGTCTTCTACCAACTCAATCAACTTCAAACCGCGTCAACAACTTTATCAGTGATCAGATTTCAGTACCATTATTACCAATAAACCCAGAAAAAACTCTCTAATCACTGATCACAAGTCATATAACGATGATTTCCACGGCATCATCTCCATTCCAATACAATCAATAAATCACCTAAAAAAACCAGGACACCAAAAAATTGCAAATCAAAGTCAAATTCACACAGAGAAACTCCAATCAACCACTGAAAATCTCACAAAACACAAAGATCAAACCGAAATGAACAAACCAATTAACCAAGACTTTATCTATCACAAATTCAATATCAACGACCACGCAAGTCCCAATTCCATCTCAGATCTGACAACAGAAACCCCAAATCGACCGGATTCCATTCACCATCGACTCATTTCTCCATCAAGATCAAAACATTACTCAAAATCGGAATAAAAGAAGAACCGAAGTGGAATAATCACGATTACCTCGGCGGAGGAGAGGGAGGAGGAGAATGGCGATGGACGGCAGAGATTCGGCGGCGGAGAGGGGTTCCGATTAGGGCTCCGGCGGCGGCGGCGAGGGATCGTGGGGTCGGTGAGGAAGTTGAAGTATACAGACAGAGATTCGGTGGGCAACAGCGGAGAAACAAAAGGCGACAATTTAACACAACATGAACCGCGTGAATGGTTTTGTTTAGTTTCGTGGTGATATGAATCAAAGTTTAATTAGACATGTAGAGTGCGTACTGTATAGGTAGGGATGATGAATGATTTGCAACTGTCCGAGGTAATGATAAGATGTAAGTCTGGTCAAAATGTGTCTAGATTCAACGTAACATATGTTGATGATCAGTAAAATACAAAGTATCTTTTCGTTAAGTTTCGTGAAAAATACAATAATTTTGAGAATAAACAATGAAAAAATGTCATAACATAGTAATATAGCTCCAATGAGATCATGTTGTACATATAATGGATATTATTGAATATATCTTATAAAATTTGTAACATAGATTATATTATATTTCATATTTTTCAAGAAGATATATTTGATATATTTATTTATATCCTTATCAGAGGTTATATATGTATTATTTATGATGATTAATAAGATATCTGTATTTCTTTTTATATTCTCTCTTCATATATTCTATATTGTTTGTTCCTTGAATTAATTTCATCTATTATCGATTACATATTTTACAATATGTTATCAGCATCATGTCCGTTTGATCGTGGAAATCGTTCAACTATGAACTTGATCAAGATTTTATGAAGCTGAGTTAAAGCTGCGACATCAAGCATCATAATTGCTAGACTAATTCAAGGCTCGAGTGATCTAATCGTCGACGACAGCCAAAACAAGGAGAGGATCACCCATCGAAGGTGTACAACGTACAGCAATCGTCGTGCTCTCTTCCTGAGCTAGTCGTTGGCCTGGAGTCGACTCTTATGGCCGATTCGAATCCGAGCATGAACTCCATCCTGTTGTCGGTCACGTTTCAAATCAAGATGGGCCACGGTTCGTCAAACCCATGATTTTATCAGCGATCATGGTTTCGCATCAACAAGCCAGGGATGATCTCTATCTTCTTTCAAGCTATGTTGTGATGGCCTGCAAGCTTTTAAGTAGCCAAAGACAAGGAATGTGTATTGGGACAATCTTATCCTTGGTTGATGATTCACATCCCATTGGAACTTGCAAATCACTCTTGAGCGAAGCATAGTCAGGTTCGAGATATTTTCTTTCTCTCTTTGATAATGATAAAGGGTAAACTATTAAACTAGGTTCGAGATATTTAGTAATTTTTTTATATAAAAAATATCAAAATAAATTAATATTTGTTATAGTATATATTTTATTTTATTTTTTTAAATTTCATTTATATCCCACTATCATTAAAAAGAAAAATATTATTTTTTCATTAAATCCCATAAAAAATCAATACATACATAAATTCGCGTATCGAATTGAACCATTTGTTATATTTTATGATGAGGTAGTAAACTGTAAAGCTATCATATCGTTTCGGGGGAATCGATATAGTTTTTTTGACTTGAAATAGGCTTCATGTTAATTCTGTCTTACCATGCTGGGCTATATCCTTGACATCATCTATTCAAGAGTTAATTTGACCATGCATATTTATGATTAGCACTTACGATTGATCATTTTTACGTTATGGGCCAATTACATTACTTTTAAGAAAATATTTGAGCTATGGTAGAGCTTGATAATTTATTAGATTCTTTAATGCCCTATTATATGATGCTTTTCTTATACATGACGGTCTTTATTTCTTTGACTATATAAATACGGAATTATGGGGTTAGATTTAATCCAGCTAATCCTGCTGCATCTTTCTTGTTTTTCTCTTGTTTCATGAAATTTAATCGTCACTTTTATTAAAATAATTTTTTAAATTATTTTAAAAAAATTAAATTACAAAACATGATGGTTTTGGAATTGATACAGACAGAGTAGCTGAATTAAATCCAGCTCCATAATTCCGATATAAATATATAATTTACTTGAAGTGTTTCGTTTAGCATGATTTAAATTGATAGATCAATATGGTATTATATGTGGACGTAATTGTAATTTTCAATCATTTTCTTTATAGCATGTTATTTAGCCTGATTTATAGACCAATATGGTATTATATGTGGACATAATTGTAATTTTCAATCATTTCCTTTATAGCATGTTATATAATTTTGACATGAAAATTTATTTGAATAAACAAAATTTATAAGTTTATTCATGGTATTATTATATATCTATAACATGTTAGTCCATATTTATGATAATAACATCAATCCTACATGAACGCATGTAGTGGTTGTCCTGGAGACTATCAATATAAACTATCCTTCAGCAGATGTTGTATAAATGAAGCCTAAAAATCAAGGGAAAATTATTAATTTTTCAGACGCTTATGATTTTCATATAAACTCTATAAGAGTTACATATGTTAAGTTTCTATTTATTGGACTAACAGTAGTTATGAACCTGAAGTTCGTAAATGAAAGTAACTTGAACTTTTGGTGAACTAGATGTTCATAATATAAGGGTTATCTCGCATTCTTTTTGGGTTATACTATCTCAAAAACAAAGAATATTGAACCTGAAGTTCAAAGGCATTTCACAAGTCTATTTAAGATTTTACATCAATATTAGTATCAAATATGATATCACTATAAAAAAAAACACCATTTTTGCTACAGAAAATTTCCGTTGCAAAAACCAACAAATCCGTCGCTAAATATGATTAGCGACGGAAATAATCCGTCGCTGAAAACATTGTCGCAAATGTAAAATTTAGTGACGGATCCGTCGTCAAAGGAACGTTTTTGCGATTGATTGACTTTTTCCGTCACAAAAATATGTGTTTTTCGTATTTGGAAATATAACGACGGAATTCCGTCGCTAAAATTCCTGTAAAATATTAGTGACGAAATTCCGTAGCAGAAACATTTAAAGTTTTTTCTTAAGAAATAGCGACGAAATTCCGTCGTTAATTCTAAAAAATAATGACTTCAATTTAGTGACGGAATTCCGTCGCTAAAATTCTTGTAAAATATTAGTTACGGAATTTCGTATGAGAAATTTTAAATTTTTTTCTTGAGAAATAGCGACGGAATTCCGTCGATAATTCTATACAAGGATTTTAGCGACGGAATTCCTTAGCTAAATTGAAGTCATTGTTTTTTAGAAACAAATTTAACCAAATAATATTAAAAATTCAACAAAGCAAAACAAATACAGATATCTGTCGCATCCATAAAACCAAAACAAAATCAAAATAAATCAAATTGAACTAAAATCTCGAATTATACACAAATCAAATGTTTACAATAATATATTAGTCATACGAAAAATAGCAATAATATAATTTTGGAAAATAAGGAACAAAAGCTAAATTACCCGAAGCAGTGTCGCTGGCTCGTCCACTAATGAAATGTCTGCTATAGACTTCTTATGAGTCTGAATGAATATCTCAGAGCCGAGTGAATGAATATCACTAGATGTTCTCCTAAAAAAAAACGAAATATAAATATTATGAGTATTAAGGAAATTATTTACGTACTGTAAATAACATTTACAAACAAAAAATGTAGTAAATGAAACAAAATTAAAAACAAAAAATTTACCATTCTCTTTCTGATGGCGACAGATAACACATTGCACTGAGTGTGTGTCGCGTTCCCCTTTGCCCGATTCTACATGGCGATGGAAGATTTTATAATGAATTCCTCACTTGTGCACTGCATCTCCAACAGCTGCATTTGAAGCTCGAATGGCATCCACTGGATGCTCTCAAATCTACCCTCAATGAGAGCAATTCGAGCCTTGTAGAAAATATCTCGGAAACGTCATTTCAACATGTCCTCCTAAGCCGCGCGTATCTCCCTATCAAGGGAAGGATCCTAAGTATACTGAGCTTGAAAAAAAAGGACATTATCAAATAAATTGTATTGGTGCAGTTAGAAATATCGAAATAAAATTAATGGTAATTGAAAATGGTATTTCGTATTCATATCGAGAACCAACCAAACATACGATCTTGGGACTGGAATGGAATATGTGAATAAGCAGTCCACAAATCCTCATAAAAGACGGCGAATGAGGATGTGACTGTCCTCTTCACATCATTGTGATAAAACCTACAAAATTGATTTAGCGAGTACATGTAAGGAAAAACAGTATGTCGATATTAGTGATGCATAAATGTAAAATATATAAATGAGAATTGAAAACGATTTGAATGATGGAAAACTTTACCAGTGAGTATCTGGATGTAATGGAGTACTAGGATCAACGTCTGGAAGTCTAGATCAACGAGCACGAGAGGATGAAGGCCACTCTGATGTTGATGCACGAGGAGAGGGCCCATCTGGAGTCAACATCGGGGCTAACTGATCATGGTCGTGTCTAACATCGGCCATAATATCGAACTGATCAGGCTGAACCTCTGAAACCGTCGCTGGAACAATCGATGGCATACATCTCTCGACACTCCTAGAGATGCTCCTGTCAGAAAGATGATCCCGCAAAGCACTGCCGCGTCCGTTGGATCGTCCGCAGAAGGCACTACGTCGTCCCCTCGAATCACCGGAAGACATTTGCGAACGTAAAAGGTAAAAAAATATAACTCCAGCTTAAAATTTTTACCTATCTATATGATTACATATGCTACAAAAATAAGGATCATTTGCTGTTTTTTGCAATCGGTATGATTAAATATGTTACAAAAAGGAATTCATTAGTTAGGCATCATAAAGCCATTCTAGTTCATTATATATAAAAAGTCTAAATGTTCAGAAACCTTCATTCCTTCCCCTCGTCATCGTCATCATCAGACTTTTCTGAGTCCTCTTCTTCTTCTTCCTCCACTTCTTCATCTTCTTCCTCTATATCTTCTGTTGTGTTTTCCTCTTCTTCCTCTTCCTCATCCTCTTCTGATTTTGCTATATTTTCCATCTCATCAACTTCATCATCTTCGTCATCATCACCATATTCTGTTTCTTCCAATGGTTCAAGAATAGACGGTGAAACATTGAAATCCTCTTGTTAAGCTTGTTCCATTGATTCAGGAGCTTCAATAGTAGATCATGATTTCGTTTTGAATACTGTCCATCATTTATTATGTTGGGGTGCACAACCCCGATAAGGAGCATAATACACTTGAATGGCTTGAGTGACAACGACAAAAGAATCATAAAGCCCTCTGTATCGACTGAGACGGTCTATATCAATAAGCCCATAGCTCGGGTGCACGCTTAATCCAGAGACTGAATCGAACCATTCACATTTGAAAAGCGCAGTCTTTAAGCTTCTAAAATCTGTCCTGATCTATTGCAGTTCAACAATGTCTATGAGAATGCCATAATAGTTTGCGATGCCATCCCCTTTCACGCAAACACCTAAATTGATAGTAGTTTTCCTCTTACCGGTTGAGAATGCGTCGAATAAAAAATCGTTGACAACATATTGCTTGAATTTATTTTTTTTACATAAATTACAGAACCCAGTGCTATTGTCTTAATCATCTCATTACCATCGAGGAGTCGGACCTGTGAGAAAATAGATACTTACTGCGATGTTGAATATGAGGAAATTTCAACAATTAATTCGTACGAGGACGAAAACTGACTTACATGCTCTTTTAACCAAATAGGCCATATATGTCGCGTTTTTGTCCATGTTTCTTCTATACTGTCAATGCAACCTCTTCTCACCATCTCCCTCTTGAATAACCTATAATATTTTTATCGTGAGAATTTAAAAACAGTGTAGTGTAATGCAAATATGCCCCTAAAAAATCACCAGGAGTTATACCTCTCAAACGGGACGACAAGTTCACAATTCGTGAGAGTATATCTATGAGCTTCCTCGGCATCTTGATTCTCAAGTATCAATTTCTTTTCTGCCCTCTTCTTTCTCTTCGTTTTCCTCTCACTCGAGGCACATCCTCCGTTTCTGCAAAAGACATCCGGAAGGTTTTGATCGTTGCCATCATCATATGACCTCCTAGAACAAGGAGGAAGGTCATCAGCCTTTGTCTCTATACTCTCTGGAAAGTACAACTTTGAAAAGTTGCTTGCTTCTTCAAAAGATAAGATTCACATGTTGAACCCTCCATATGTGCTTTATTCCTAATCTTTTGCTTTAGATGCAACAAGAACCTTCAAAAACAAATAATTTACAAATTTTCAAGCCTACCAAACGAAATCACTTGTAGGCAGCTACTTTTCAAATCCACCAAACAAGATTGACATAATCATTAGCTTTCAAATCCATACATCCATCTATGGTAAACAGGTCCAGCTACTTTTACCACAAATGGTAGATGGATAGGAAGATGTTTCATGAAATTGAAGAAACTTGGAGGTAGCAGCCTTTCTAACTTACAAATAATTTTACGGATAAATATCTCCAAACGCTCCATGTCCTTGCAAGATATACAATTTGAGCACAAGTCCCTGAAAAACTGACTAAACTCTGTGAAAACTTTCCGTACATTCCTCGGCAACAACTCTCTGAATGCAACGGGCAACAATCTCTACATGAAAACGTGACAGTAATGACTTTTCATGTCTCTCAGCTGCCACTCAGACTCATGGACACATCGACGAAGGTTGGATGGATACCCATCTGGAAATTATAATTTTTTGACCCATTCATACAGCAGTTTTCTTTGGTTCTTCGCAAAAAAAAAAAAAAAAAAGGAGCTTTCGACATCAAAAACTGAGTCTTGTCATTAGCACAAACACTTTTCACAATGTGCAGTTTGGATCTTTTGCTTAACAAAGCCAAATCTCTTCTTGATTTTACATTGTCTTTCATCTTTCCCGTCACACACATCACTGCGTTGAACACGTTATCAAACATATTTTTCTCAATATGCATGACATCAAGATTATGACGAATTAGAAGAGACTTCCAATAAGAAAGTTCCCAGAATATACTCTTCTTGTTCCAATTGTGAATCCTGTGCAAACCAACTGTAGAAGTCGGTAAGTCATAGACCAACCGATCTTGAGTGGTAGGAATGTGTGAAACCCTATGAAGAATCTCATCTCCACTAAAAATCTCGACCGACGGGTCCCACTCTGTCTTGTTCTTCAAAAACCCACTCTTATTGCTTCTAAAAGGATGATGCATGGGCAAAAATCATAGATGACAGTCAAACCACAAATGTTTTCGTCTATTCTTGAGGTGAAAGGACTTTGTATTTCCCATACAATAAGGACAAGCCAACCGACCGGCTGTGCTCCAATCAGCTAACATAGCATATGCAGAAAAATCACTGATAGTCCATAGCAAACAATCACTGACGTTTGTGAACATCATATGTTGGTGCCCCAATTTCCCATAGCATCTGTAGCTCCTCTATCAAGGGATGCAAATAAATATCCAGATTTCCTTTCGGGCTCTTTGGTCTAGGTTCATGTTCAAAAGCAGATAAGATCTCTTTATGCACATATCGGGGGGAAGATTATATGGTATGAGTATGACAGACCAACAAGAATACTCCTTCCTTTACTATCCAAATGGTGCAAATCCATCAGTGCAGAGAACATTGCATGCCTCGGTCTTGAAGGATGGAAAAGTACGATCCAATTGTCTCCAGGCCTCGTTGTCTGAAGGGTGTGCCATGATGCCATCAGATCTACGAGAAGTGGAATGCCAAGACATGGCCTCGCTAGTTACACTATTAGCATACAACCGCTGTGGCCTCGGAGTTATCGGAAAATATCGAAGCACAGAAACACCCGACCGCTTCTTCGAACGTCTCTTCTCGTTGTAATGCTTTACATTACATATAGTGCATCTTGCCATCCACGTAAAATCTTTCCAAAAAAGCATGCACCCATTCGGACAACAACAAATCTATTCATAGGAAGATGAAGGCCTTTTATAAGAGACTTGATGTCACACATCCCTTCCTTCATGATATTATTGGGTGGGCACACATCCTTCAACAGCTTGCACATTCTGTCAATCGCTTTATGAGGAAGGTTATACTCGCATTTCAAGTCAAAAGCTGTGAAGCAACGGCTAACAGAGACATGCTGGCCCTATCATACAAAGGAGACTGAGAGGCATCCTTCACGTTAAAATAATGTTTGGATTCAGGTAGCGGACCATCATCATATAGTCTTTCATCTGCAGCCTTAGTTTCTTCATAATATTCAGCTGGGAATACATCAACCAACACATCCTCATAATTATGAGGATGTTGAAGCACATTTGACGGTCCTCCTCCTTCTTGTTGGAGCACATTAGCCGGTCCATCGACTTCTATATGAGGAGTTTGTCCCCCCGTTTCCCCATGATAAATCCAAACAAAATATTTCTTTGTGAAACCCGTATTGAGAAGATGAATTCTCAAGGTATCCACTGTTTGAAATCCATCATTCCTATAATTCTTACAAGGACATCTCAAATGTTCTGAAAAACGACCTTCGTCGTGTTGAAGAGCAACGTTAACAAACTCATCGACACCCTCGACGAAACGATTGCTCAAGTGGCGACCTTCTACACGCTTATAAATCCATATTCGATACAACTCCATGTCGATCAAACTTCTACATTCAAACATTAATAACAATCAAATCATATTAAGGAAGGGTTCAAGGAAGTGTTCAATCTTTGTGTATCATACCAGGTAATTCTTTGATATTAATTTGATAAAAAGAAATTGATGTGAATTAATTCTTTGATATCATAGCGGGTTGTCATTGACCCAAACCAACCAACTCACTCACCAAATCCACCAAATCAACCACCATCCAAATACCACAAACCAACCAAATTCATCAAAATGTCGCAAACCAACCAACTAACCAAATCCACACCAAATCAACCACCATCCAAATGCCACAAACCAATCAAATTCATCATAATGCCCCAAATCATCGTCAAAATGATCCAAACCATCCAACCAACTCATCCAATCCAAAGCAAATCAACCATAGCCCAAATACCCCAAATCAACTAAGTTCGTCAAAACAATCATATTCAACCCAAATTCATAAACCAACCAAATCATTACATTTAGAAACTAAAATAAATTAAAATCAAATCAATTAGAGATTAGGCTTTAGAAATTATACATTGGAGAGGGGTACGCTGGCGGTTCGATGTGGCAGCTACGATGTCCAGCTGGAGGAAGGCTGGTGGCGACAAGGACGTCCAGGCGATGGCGGAGCGTGGCTAACAGTGGGAAGGCTCGATGGAGGTGTGGGGAAATGGGTTGGGTGAGGCGGCCGCGAGGGAGGCGACTGCAGGGGGGGCGATGGAGAAGTGGCTGCGAGGGCGTGGGTGGCCGACTGCGATGGCGTGACGGGCAGCGGGGCGGCAGGCAGCAGCGGGCCGACGGCGTTTTCAATTTAGGGTTTTAGGGTAATGAATCAAGATGGAGATCTGAAAATATATAGACCTAATTTTAGCGACGGAGCGCTAAAATTATTTTTAAAATAACTTTAGTTACGGAAATCCATCACAAAAATCTCCATAATGTTTTCAAATAAATTTAGCTACGGATTTCTGTCACTAAAGTTATTTTATGTTTTTTTTTCAGAATTATCTTTTTTTTTTCAGAAATTAATATTAGTGATGGATATCCGTCGCAATATTTATATTTCAAGAAGCTTTGTTACGGAATCCGTCGCTAAGTGTAATCAAATAAAAGGTTTTTAGTTTAATTTTACTCTTATATGCGTTATAACACTTGATAGCTCCACCATAAACATGAAAATATGATATCTTATATGTTTTAAGTTTTGATACATTACCTTGCACAAATTTTAAAGAGCTTCTAACTTTATATAGTCTACTTGATTATAATTTTGTGAAAAGCAACATACAAATATAAAAAAAATATAAAACATATAATTTATCTTCTCTTGGTACACTATATAAGTGTAAAGATTTCAAAAATATTTTGGAACTTTAAGATTTAAACTTATTATGATCATAAATTGGAAAATACAATTATGAAATTTCTTATTTGCGACGGATTCCGTAACAAAACATGTGAAAAGATTAGTTTAACTACGCATTTGCGTTGCTAAACTTCTTAAAGTTTTTTCACAGTTATCTTTTTTTTCAGAAATTAATATTAGCGATAGATATCCGTCGTAATATTTATATTTTCTCAAGGTTTTCTCTGGAATCCGTCAATAAATCTAATGAAATAAAAAAAATATGTTTTTTCACATTATTTATTGTTTTTTCATAATTTTTTTTAGTTTAATTTTACTACCGCATGCGTTATTATACATGATAGGCCTACTATCAACATCATGTGTAACCTATCTTATATGTTTTAAGTTTTGATACATGTATAACTTCAACATATTGTAAAAGATTTCTAACACTATATAGTTCCTTCATTATAATTTTGTGAAATACATTCTCTGATCATATGTTAACATCTCTTCATTTAAGGATTTCAAAAATATTTAGGGATTGTAGGATTAAAATTTATTAGACACTTAAATTACTAAATATTATCACGAAATATCATGTTTGCGATATTTTGTGACGAATCCGTAACTAAATCGTTTCCCACATCAAATTTGTGACGGAATTTGTCACTAAACTATATATTTCATAATTTTCAGGCTAATTAATGTTTAGAAAAATAATCATCAAAAATATTCCTCTCTTATTATTAGCAACAGATTTCCGCCGCTAAATATATATGATGGGTTTTTTTTTTATTTTTTTGTGACGGACACCCGTCGCTAAATCTATGATTGCAAAAAAAAAATATTTTCTTTTTTTTTCCTTTTTAGCGACGGAATTCTGTCGATAAATATATGATATATTATTTTTATATTTTTATGACCGTCGCTAAATTATGTATTTCTAAATTCTAGTTCAAAAATTTACTAAGAAAATTTTTGATATTTTGTTACGGATCCGTAGTTAAATCGTTTTTCACATCAAATTTGTGATGGAATCCATAACTAAATTATATATGTCATAATTTTCACGCTAATTAATGTTCAAGAAAAAAAACTAGCAAAAATATTCCTCTCTTATTATTAGCTACGGATTTTCGTCGCAAAATATATATGATGGGTTTATTTTAGCGACGGTCATCCGTCGCTAAATCTATGATTGTCAATAATATATTTTTTCTTTTTAATTTTTAGCGACGAAATTCCGTCGCTAAATATATGATATATTATTTTTATTTTTTATCGACGGAATCTATCGTTAAGTGTCTCAAATTTAGCGACAGAGGTTTGACTTTCCGTTGCAAAAAGATTAATTTTTTCCTTTCTTTTTCTCTCTCTTTTTTTTTTGCCATAAATTCGTCGTAAAAATGTCTGTTTGTGTGACGGATTTTATCTATAACTAAATTTTTTCATAACTAAATCCCTTTTTTTTTTTTGTAGTGTATGCTGGATAGCAAATATTTAGTTTGGTATAGTTATTGTAAATAGTGGAACCCTTTATCCACTAAAATATGTGATGCGTGCATCAAAATCAAATATGTGAAATAATTGTCTCAAATCTAGTAAGGATGAAGTTCTCTATAATTTATAATGAGTTCAAGAGAACATACGTTAGCTTGAAGTCTAACATTGATTATCCATCCTATATAAATTGATTATCACGGTATCTCATGATCATTATTGATTTTTCAATTTTCTAGCATACGTTAGCATGAAGTCTAACATACCAATCTTATAAAAAAAAAATTTGATTGTAATCCCCTAATTACAAGATCTAGAAGATCCTATAAATATAATAGTTGGGATCGGTTTTCTAAGATTGTTATCCTATGTCTTTTGTATTAGACATGAAGCATCAAACTAATACATACAATGACTTGGCAAATTTAGATTCCTGAAAATGATTGCTAGCTATTTTCATTGGAGGCAAAACTCTCTTTAAACTCAAGGGGACATGCAATATTGCATGCATTAGTACAAAACTGAGACCGACCAATAACATATCATGAGTTCCCCTGCTCAACTTCTACATGGATGTGAATATAATGTTTTCCATTTGTGTGACATTCTGATTGTGCCATTTAGTTTAATCCACCATCACCATAACAATTTGAATTGGACTATGATGTAGACTTGTAATCTCAAATGAACATTGGTTTTATTCATCATGAAATATATGGAGTCCCAAAATGGCTACCTATATATTATTAAGTCGCTGATTTATAATGAGTCATATTTCTCGGTATTAGGGGGGAGAGAGTTGGAAGGTTATAAGAATGCCGAGAAATTTTCTAAAAGAAAAATCAAATATATTATCTTGTTTCATGTAAAAGTGTGACCAGCTATAAATTTGGAAGATGTAGTTGTAAGTAAACTGTCTGATGTACATATATCGATCTTAGAGTAATGGCTAAGTGCCATATAGAATAAGCACCATGTTAAGTGGAGATCCCCTTCGGACTAAATGTTTCTTAAAAGTCTAATCAATGCTAGAAGCGTAGACAATCTACAAGGACTCAAGACATCTTTCCGTAGAGAAGAAAGTGATTGAAATATTCTAGTAACTAAATGCGTCTTTCGAAGAGGTAAATCCTGAAGATAGCAATTCGATGAAAGAATAGAAGCTGCATCTAGAAAAAAAAACCTGGGAATACGGAATAGACATATCCTCAATTGATTAAGAAAAACAATGAGGAATTGGTTAAAGTGGACAAAGAAGGTGCCATATACCATGTCTATACGACAAAATGAATACTATAGAATTATGAATATCGTCTACGATTATTTTCCTTCTTAGTGATCCGTAGTCACGAAATTAAATTTTGATACAGTACTCAAACTATTCATATATGCCAGAAGCATCGAGTTTAAATGAATATAAGGAGGCAAAATGTAATACCCGAGAAATTTATGAATTTAAATTTTGCATATAGATTTAATTTACGCAAAAATACAAAAAAAATATACGGAATTATGTGGCAGATTGTATGTTCGTATAAATGGTTATGAGCGACGAAAAGTAACGTTAATAAATGTTCGTCATAATATGTAACGCTCCCGGATTTCCGGACCGGATGATACGTGGGCGTTATGCCGTCACGAACCCAGTCCGTGACAAGACCAAACAAACCGAATGGGTTTAAAACTACAAATAGTAGCCACAATCATAGCTTAAAACTTCGAACACCTTTTTTAGTTACACCATTGGAGTAGAAGAAATGCAGATCAATTATTACATTAAATAAAATAGTCATCTTATCTGCTATAATATTCGAAATACGTGAGATCATCTATATGCATGCAATCTCACAGTAAGAGCCTTCAGGTGCTGTTGGGGGCATACCTGCAATGGAAAAACATAACCATGAGCTTATGAAGCTCAACAACCTCAGGTGTATGAATCCCAATTACAGGGAACTTTCGCTAACGACTATGACGACCGCCGAAAGTCCCTAAA